>JAAGKR010005906.1:0-47155 GCA_011419295.1 Clarias macrocephalus
TTTACCCCCCCCCCCCCCCATTCTGATTCAGCGGGATCAGATTAGACTGTTCTGATTGACGTACGTATTACGTCATGATACATTTTTATTTCAATTGGGCTGTTATTGTGTTTTTATTAGTAAAATAGCATCATTTTCCACAAATAGTTTTTTATAATTAAAGACTATAAATATTGGAAAACTTTCTACCTTGATGGTGTCCAAGCACTACTGAAACACTGGCAGCGGTGGCATCAGTGTAGCAGCGGATCATATACAGAAATAATTTTTACTCCAGTTACAGGGAGACAGTTAATACACATCTTAATCTGAGACACATGTGAAAATGTGCTTTACTCAAAACAATTTGCTATAAATAAGAACTGTAATGTATTTTATAGGTTTGTTAAGTGGGTCTTTGACTGTAATGTCTCTTGCAAATATGCCTCAAACCTTTCTTTATTAAGACCAGCTCTGTATAAATTTTCATAATAAGTAACAGACTTCTTTAAATTTTTAATAGCACAAACAGGAATGGATGAAATATGAAGGAGTTTAGATTGTATTATGAACAACTTATCATTCATATTGTCTTTAAATCCTATAATAATAATAATAATAATAATAATAATAATAATAATAATATATTTTTAAGAGTATTGTGTCTGTTATTTAAAATTACATGAGATTACATTTAGATTTTAATCTGAGAGCTGGTGATACCAATAATACCTGGTTTTGTGTAAACACGGGAAGTTGTGAACATACATCTGAAATTAGGAGAAGCTGGTATAAATATGCCCATATGTATAAACCCCTACCTATTCTTCAAAAAACACCCAGCTTTCTTATTTGCCCTGATTTATAGTAGGAATGTTAATGATGAACAATTAATTGATTCATCATGATTAGGATTTTAAACAGTTAAAAATGTATTCATGTATAATGATTGTTTTGCATAATATTTCTCCTGTGACTTGAATATCTATTAACTTTTCCACCACAAGAGGGTGTAGTTTATGAGTTGCACAATATTACACATATTTCCCCCCATATAAGGACTAAGAGACGAGCAAAGAATAGAGCTGTGTGATTTAACTGATCATGTAATTTAATTAGTCGATTCCATGTTTGAGATTATTTAGGTAAATGTCTAATTGGTAAAAGGTCTAACATTGACAACTTTCTTAAAAATACACCACATCTTTGTGGAAAATTAATGTTTCCATCTTCTGAAATACTCACATGCAGGTGTATCGCATTGTCTTCTTTTGAGTCTACTGGTGCAGTACCGCCATATGAGACTTAGGCTGATGCAGATTATACCTGTAGCTGATACTCATACATTTCCGTTGTATCCATTAAAGATGATTTATTTAAACCCAATTCCCAGACATGTACGCTACACACAAGGTCATGAGAATACAAGAAATACAGTGGGGGTAAGAAAACATGAATGAGGTGCATTACGGTCTCAGTGATGAATTTTTCCTGCCTATTCAGCATCAGGACCAGTCATCACTGATATTAACAATACATTGGCTATTTGTAAATTTCCTATTGTATTGCTATGAAATAAAACATGTCAACATATGACTCTGTGTGTATCTGTCTCCTGCAGATATTGATGAGTGTAAGGAGATGAACGGCGGCTGTCAGCAGACCTGTGTTAATATACTCGGCTCTTATTACTGCGAGTGCGGTGAAGGTTTCCGCGTGCATGCGGATGCTCGCACGTGCATAGGTAAGAGCTTTATACGCCTTAAGCCACACATAGACAGATAAACAGTACATACTGTAGACTAAAGAATATACCATGTATGAATGTCACATGGTAAACACTTAATATGAAAGCAGTGCAATAAATTAGTACACATTCTCTACTCCGTGCTGTAACTGTTTGTCCGTGTGCATGAGCAGGGTTTCTTTTAAGCGTTACTTGATTCAGTTCTGTTTAACTCATCACTCTTAAGCTTGGCCGTGTCTTCGCTCTGAGACATCTGTAGATGTAGTCAGTGTTAGATAACAGCTCTGAACGTCCTCTAGTTCCGTTATCAAACACATTGTTGGCTTTTCAAACTAAACAAACTATTTTTAAAAGTTTATACAGCACAGCGCCTTGCAAAAGTATTCATACCCCATGAACCTTTCCATATTTTTTATGGGATAGACCAACATGAAGCGCATCGTTATTGTGAAGTGGACGGAAAATGATAAATGGTTTTCAAAATCTATTACAAATAAAAATATGAAAAGTGTGCCGTGCATTTGTACTCAGCCCCCTTTATTCTGAAATCCAGTGGAACCAACTGCCATCAGAGGGCACCTAATTAGTAAATATGTGGAATTTAATCTCCGGATTAATACAGATGTTCTGAGAAGCCCTCAGAGGCTTGTTAGAGAGCATTAGTGAAAAAACATCCCAAGGAACAAACCGGTTGTGGAGAAGTTTAAAGCAGGATTAAGTTATAAATAATATCCCAAGCTTTAAACATCTCACGGAGCGCTGTTCAATCCATCATCCGAAAATGGAAAGAGTACGGCATAACAGCAAACCTACCAAGACATGGCCATCCACCTAAACTGAGAGCATTAATAAGAGAAGCAGCCAAGAGGCCCATGGTTACTCTGGAGGAGCTGCTGAGAACCACAGTGCAGGTGGAGGAATCTGTACACAGGACAACTGATTAGCACAAAGCTGGGCTTTATGGAGGAGCGGCAAGAAGAAAGCCATTGTTGAAGGAAAGTCATACTGTAAGAAACCATGTGGGAGACACAGCAAACATGTGAAGAAGGTGCTCTGGTCAGATGAGACCAAAATTTGACTTTGTGGCCAAAATGCAGAACGATATGTGTGGCGGAAAACGAACACTGTGCATGGTGGTGGCGGCATCATGTTGTGGGAAGCTTTTCTTCAGCAGGGACAGGGAAGCTGGTCCGATTTACTAGGAAGATGGATGGCGCCAAATACAGGCCAGTCTAAGATAAAACCTGTTCGAGTCTGCAAAAGACCTGAGACGGAGACGGTGGTTTACCTTTCAACAGGACAAAGACCCTTAACATACAGCCAGAGCTACAGTGGAATGGTTTGGATCAAAGCATTTTAATGGATTCGAATGGCCCAGTGAAAGTCCAGACTTAAATCTAATTTAGAATCTGTGGCAAGACTTGAAAACTGCTGTTCACAGAAGCTCTCCATCCAATCTGACTAGTGGGCAAAAATTTCACTCCAAAAGAATTTCAGCTGGCGGCACGGTGGTGTAGTGGTTAGCACTGTCGCCTTGCACCTCCAGGGTCTGGGTTCGATTCCCATCTCTGTGTACATAAGGTTTGCATGTTCTCCTCGTGTTTGGTGGGTTTCTTCCAGGTATTCCGGTTTCCTCTGACAGTCCAAAGACATATAGGTTAGGTTCATTGGCACCCTGTCCAGTGTGTTCCCTGCCTTGTGCTCTAAGTCTCCTGGTATAGGCTCCAGGCCCCCCATGACCCTGAATACAGGATTAAGCGCTATATGATGAGTGAGAATTTCAGCTGTGATTGAAGCGAAAGGTGATGTATATGTACAGTATATTAAGAATGTAATTAAAGTAACTGAATGTTTGTGTACAGCTGTGAACTCTTGCGCGATAAAGAACGGAGGTTGTGAGCACAGGTGTCTGGACCTTGGAGACCATCAGTACAAGTGTGAATGTCGTCCTCGGTACCGACTCAAGAGTGATGGCAAACACTGCGTGTGTAAGTGCCCCCCCACACACACACATCTCACCGCCTAACACAAACACACACGATATGTATATGGACCACTGATTGTGAGTTGTGTTTGTGCATGTGTGTGTGTGTGTGTGTGTGTGTGTGTGTGTACACACAGTGAAGGACCCGTGTTTGGACAGTAATGGTGGATGTGCGCAGTTGTGCAGTAATGATAATGGAGTCCCAGAATGCAGCTGCAGACCGGGATACACACTCGCTACAGACCGCGAGACATGTGACGGTAAACACCAGCACAGAAACGGCACACGTCTAAAACAAAAAAGAGAAAACCCCACTGAAAATGTCTTGGTTTAGAAGGTTTTGCATTTTAAATGCATTCAGATGTGTTTAAACTTTACGCTGTCTAAAGCGGAGTGTATCCTGTTTCTGATGGTCTGTTGGTTTTGTTTTCTTTCCCCTCAGACGTGGATGAGTGTGTATCCGCTCGGACCGGGTGTGCTCACGGCTGCGTGAACACTCCGGGCTCCTTCAGGTGTATGTGCAACCCTGGATTTGAGCTTGGCGTAGACGGGAAGCAGTGCTATCGTGAGTAAACACACAAACACACATACTGGACACACACACACACACTGTTTCAAATGTTGTTAGATGCCCTGTTTGATATTGGACTGGCAAGGGTACTGAGATCTCCTTCCTTGTGTGTGTAGGAATTGAGATGGAGATAGTGAACGGCTGTGAGAAGGATAATGGAGGCTGTGAACACCAGTGTGAACACACTAACATCGGCCCCGCCTGCTCCTGTAACCGCGGCTATGAGCTCGCCGATGACCTCAGGATGTGTATAGGTATGCAGCTCCTTACACCCAAGCTGTTTGTATGTTCTCGCCATGTTCGGTGCGTTTTCTCCAGGTGCTCTGGTTCCGTCCCATAGTCCAAAGACATGCAGATTGGGCTAATCGGCGTTCCCAGATTGCCCGTAGGGTGTGAGGGTGTTCCCAGATTGCAGTGTATGTTGGCTGGAGGTCCTACCACGGTTGTAAAAAAATGGGAATAAATACGTATGATCATCTAAACATCATATCAGTTCCTGTTTGACTTTGTAGTAGCCTATATAGTTATGAAAGGTTAATGGTTTATAGTTGCATTTGGTCTCAACCAGGACACGATTGTTTCTTCGCCGTGGTAAAGTTCTCGCCCTGTCATCCGGAGATGGCGAGTTCGATTCCCGGTTGATGCTGTTACCTCTCGCAGCCGGAGGTCTAGAGAGAGCCGATTGGCCGAGCTCTCTCAGAGGGGAGGGATGAAAGGGACTTAGTGCTCTCACATTAATCGCGGCTCTACAGCCAATCAGGGGCGTCCGTGAGCTCACGCGAGCGGAAGGAGCGGATAGCGCCGTCCTCCGAGTGTGTTACTCCGCCCCCAACGGTGCGTGAGCGAGCAGTTCGAAAAGATGCGGTCGGCTGGCGTCGGAGGAAACACGTGATGGTCTTCGGCCTTCCCGGCTGAGTGGTAGTAGTGGCTTTAACGTGGGAGCGCCCCCTAGTGACGGGGAGGAATTGGACACGACTAAATTAGGGAGAAAATCTGGGGGAAATCCCAATAAATAAATAAATAAATAAATAATAATACAAATTTAGTCAGCGTTAAGGACACCATAACACACTCAAGGTAAAGTGCTATGCTTTTAGGCGGCCCAGCTCACACTCTCCAGTGCTCTGTAATCCAGGTTTCTGTTAAACATAATATATCAAACTCCTGATCTGTGATAGTTTCATTAACAATAACTGCTTCAGCTGGCTGTGTATTTAGTGTCTTTCTAAATTTGTGATTAGCTCGGGGAACAGACACAGTCTCAATATAGTGAACCCTGAGTGATGCCTCTATGCAGATAGCAGACGTTTTTTTTTAGCCTGTTGGATATAATTCCTTCATCTAGTCCTGGGTATTTTCCTCATCGGACATGTCTGAAACACCTCTCTAGGTAGCTGTCTAGGAGGCCTCCCTATCAGATGCCCAAACCGCTTCAGCTTTAATAGACCCTTATGAAGAACAGCTCAAAGGACCTAATAACCCTCTCTGGAATAGGGAAACTGCGAGCCTGACTTGGAGTCAGGGGGCTCACTGGGGTGCACCTGGTGGTCAGGGCCTGGAACGTGGAAGTTTTAAAAACACTATAAATTTGAATGAATGTGCAGAATCATTCATCACCTCATCCTAAATCAGAAATGATGCACATCCTCCAGGCACTTCTAACAAATGGGATTTTTACAGACGTAATGTGTGTGTTTTCCAGACATGGACGAGTGTGAAACTGGGGAGTCTTGTTGTCACCAAGACTGTAAGAACTACCCAGGAGGGTACGAGTGCAGCTGCAAGCCGGGATACGTGCTCGGCATAGACGGCTGCGCCTGTAGTGGTGAGGGTTAAACTTCTTAGCAACTGTTTCTCTAAAGCCTTTATTGCTAATAAGTTGTGCCTAATATACTGTATGCGATATTGTGTGCATTTTGATAATATTTTAGCGGAAAAACAAACAAACAGGGACTTTAACGATGCATGTATTCCTAAAAATCATATACGGATTAAAAAGGTGTGGCTATTTAACCAAAAATATCTTTTACGCATTAACGTGATAAAGTTATAGCGTTTATTATCGGACAAATATGACAAAGAGGCTGGTAAGGGAGCGACTGCAGTGTTTTGTTTAGTAATGAGTTGCAAGGTGCAGTAACTAATAGTATAATGTAGTTCTTTATGAATTCTTCCAATAAGTGGAATTTTATATTAGTGATCCGAATTTCAATTAGAAATCCGTTTAATATTATGGTATTAATTTGCATTTATTTTTAGACGTTAACGAGTGTGAACTCGAGACATCAGGCTGTAATCACTACTGCATCAACATGCCAGGATCGTACGAGTGTTTCTGCAGGGAGGGCTTCCGTCTGGACCACGACCAACATACCTGTATACGTGAGTACGACACTGTAGTGATGGGAAGTTCGGATCATGTTAGTGACTCGGTCCTTTGAATCTCAATCATCAGATTGAATGAATCATTTAGTTCATTTCGTTCTTTTGACCAGAAATAAAATAAAATGTTACATTTTCAATAAACAGACCCCCAACACATTTTGGCTATAGTTTTCCAGTAATGAAAATATTACAATGCAACTAAGGACATATTATGATAAACTTGTTCTGGTCCGAATCGTTCGTTCTTTTGTCACGTGAAACGGAATCGAGCGGTTCTTCTCATGAGTCTTCTAGTCTGAGTCGTTCGTTCTTTTGAATCTTTTGCACTGCATAGTGTCTACGGGAGTCACGTGACTACTCTCCGAGACTACTCATTCTTCTGAGTCACGTTACAGACTCGTTCAAAAAGGACGAATCGTTCATGAACGACGCGTCACTACGACACTGAACAATCTACAAACGCTGCGTCCCGAAAGCTTTTGTCTCATTAAATTGAAACTTTTTGATTTCTTGCTTATTGCAAACTTGTTTATCAAGAAAGACTATGATTACCTTAATCATCTTTGGGCTCGCAATTAATAATGTCCCTGAGTGTGTATCTGTGTGTGTGTGTGTGTGTGTTTGTGTGTGTGTGTGTGTCTTTATACAGCTCTGTATGAGAGTGATCTTGAACCTGTAGAAGAAGAAGAAGAAGAAGAAGAAGACGAGTCAGAGGGCGATGAAGAAGAACTTGAGGTGCTCCGTCTTCCCGACCTGCTGTTCCGGCGCCCCCCTCAGCTCCTGCAGTACACCTCTGCGCTTCACTCAACTTACGACCCCGAAGACACACACGCGTCGTACTCGGGACACACACGCAGCCGAGAGCAAAGAGGAGAACTCAAAGTGATCAGCAAGATCAGTAAGAAAGAACTACACACACACACACACACACACACACACGCACACGCACACACGAACACACGCACACACGCACACGCACACCACACACACGCACACACACACACGCACACGCGCACACACACACGCACACACACACACGCACACACACAATGGTGTAGCAAATAAGAGCAAATTTATTCATTTATTTAATTATTTCATTTTTATTATTGTTTGTATTTATTTATATTTCAATGTGAATCTTCACTTACCTTTAACTTTTTTTCCACACGTTTTGTGCAGAATCTGGAGCTGACATGAAACTTACTAGGGATATCTTTCATCTGCAAAACTGCAGAACAAAATATGTAGAAATAAGCATAAAAGTTGTGGTTGCATAAATATTCACCCCCTCATCTATAGTACATGAAACTCCTAAATAGTTTCCAGTGTAACCAGACACCCTCGGAATTGATTCATTGAATAATTGGCTGGTATTAATGTGTGAGCACATGATACTGTATGTGTGTGTGTGTGTGTGTGTGTGTGTGTGTGTGTGTGTGTGTGTGAACATACGTAAACAAGTAGCAGCACGAAAACCATAAAGCTATCAGTTAAGCAAAAAATAAAAAATAAAATAAATAAATAAATAAATAAACTCCCACAGAATACATAAATAATATAATAAGTCATATAATAATATCTATATATATAAATTAAATCCATTTAAGATCCACGATACAATCATAGACAATATGTAATTATTCCAAGGGGGTAAATACTTATGCCAAATACTGTCTTTGGATGAATTGAGTGGCAGGATATTCCCGTATGTAGTCTACATGTTTACAGTGTGTGTGTGTGTGTGTGTGTGTGTGTGTGTGTGTGTGTGTGTGTGTGGCAGTGTGTGTGTCAGGCTCATTTGGTTCAGATTGCAGTCTAAGCTGTGAGGACTGTATGAACGGAGGCGTGTGTGCAGAGGAGAGAGATCGCTGTGTGTGTGCACCTGGCTGGACCGGCATCACCTGCAACCAGAGTGAGTCCAAGATGTCAGATCTCAGATCTGTGCTGATTAAAGGGTCAGGGAAAATAATCTAGCTGGTGGAACATTTCCAGTGTGTAACTGTTGAACGTTTCTCCATGTGCAGTGTTGTAAGCTGAGGCAGAGATGGAGTTAATGCCTGTGATTATATATTAAATGGAATAATGGATTTATTATTATTATTATAATAGATAATGATGACGTATGGAACATTAGATTAGGTTTTTGCTCTATTTTTATTTTGACCCTAGTTGAAAGAGTAAAAGATGATTTTAAATTGCTTCAGTGGTTCAGATTAGAACTTTAACAACTTCAGGAATAATAATAATAATAATAATAATAATAATAATAATAATAATAATAATAATAATAAATCAAAGGAACTAAATCAGGAACCAGGATGTTTAATGCATGAGTCAAGATTAGAGACAGGGACACAAACCAGAATCAGAATCCTAGACAAAAGACTGAAGGAAGATCCAACTGTAGAAGTTCTCAGGCTGAAGCAGGAACCGAGCCAGGAATGAAGTTGATGCCTGGATCTGTCTTTCAGCTTACGCTCCCCATTGACTCTAAGCTTCCTCGCTATTTCCTCCACTAATGACGGGTCAGACCAGGCATGGACAGTGCTTTCAACTGTTCTGATACCTCAAAGCTCCTTTTAAGAAGTATGGAAATGAGCTCTCCTACTGTAGGTTCTCCCTGTGAGCCTTACGTTGAGCTTCCCACAGTTTTGCTGGGAAAAAGTCACCGATTGGATTTAAATGAGCACAAACACTAAATGAGCCTCCGATTGGATAATACCAGGAACGAGCAACATGTTTCAGTGGGAGCACTTCTTCCCTTAACTCTAACTGTTGTAGTGTGTAGCGGCACTTTTTTTTTTTTTTTTTAACAGCCGTGTCAGAAGAGGTCAAAGTATTATATCAAGCAAAGAAAACAACTGGGGAAATTGGTGAAGTGACTGGAATTAAGTGGCTAAGAAGTGTTCAACACATTATTAAAACATGGAAAGATGGCGTTGAACCCTGAACATCACAGAAGAAATGTGATTATAAAAGAAAATGTGAATGAACTGTCGCCTTGGACCTCCAGGTTCTGGGTTCGATTCTGGAGTTCGCATGTTCTCCCCGTGCTTGGTGGGTTTCCTCCGGGTGCTCCGGTTTCCTCCAACAGTGCAAAGACATGCAGATTAGGCTAACCGGCGTTCCCAAATTGCATGTGAGGGTGTGAGTGTGTGTACTGTATACTGTATGTGTATGTGCTGCAAATATATTGGCACCCTCATGCCCCAAGTCTCCTGGGATGGGCTCCAGGCCCCCCACGTCCATTTATCCAGGATAAAGTGGTATCGACGATAAGTCAGTGAGTGATTTCATTCCAGAAACTATTTATTGTTTTTTTTTTTTTTTTTTTCATCTGTGTATATTTACATGAACTGTTCTGGATCATCTGTGAAGATGATCTGTGTTAGATTCCGTTGTCCCGTTACTTATAGCAGCTATAAACTCTTGCACCCTCACTAGCCTCTTTTTTCCTTACACTGATAAGAAGGAAAAAAAAAATTTACTACGTAACTCAGAAAATGGAAAGCGGCTTCTTATGAAAGGTTTAAGTAAAGCGGACCCTGTTATACAAAAGTCCATCGATTATTAGATTTAAATCATCTGTTTTAGTCATTATTACGAAAGCATTTTAATGTATACCTGTATAGATTTGCCTTAGATCCACATCTACAGGATATTATACACATGCGGTTCTAGAACCAATCAGATTTGAGAACAGACTCGTGCTGCGGTGATTAATAAATCTTTTCTCGTTAGTGCGCCTGTTGCTCAATGGTCCTTCTGAATATTTTTACTCATGCATAAGAAAACGTTTCCTTCCTGCACTGTACTGCGTCTAACCCAGTGCTCCACACACACACACACACACACACACACACACACACACACACACACACACACACACACACACACACACACACAGAGCTATGAACCGATCATATTTCTCTCTGCGGTACCTGTGGCGCGTTCATGCATTAGCGGTTCCTTCGCTAATTCATTTCGAAGTGCAGAGTCTGGAATGTGGGCTACTCGGGTTATGAGATCCAGATGGGGCTGTATCACTGAGACGCATAATACACACCGAGTGCATGCTTATCTGACGCTTTGTGATATACAACATCATACACGTTGCTTTTCAAGCTTGTACACGTCGTATTATATTCATACATCGATCAAGATAAATCACGTCTTCTGTTTTGACACGGTTCATATTGTAGATTTTGTTTTTTTGTATTTCAACTATCCCAATATGTCAAGGTGATTAGAAACCAGGAAATCATTTAGAATGTATAACATTTTTTATAGACTGAATGATAAGACATTCGAGGTCACTACTGCCTCTCTGTCTTTCTCAGCATGTGTGGAGGGGACGTACGGTGTTGGCTGTAACAGTGTGTGTGCATGTCAGAACGGTGGACGCTGTGATCCAGTAAGCGGGACGTGTATCTGTCCTCCTGGAGTCCAAGGCCTGCACTGTGAAGATGGTATGTATGCATAGTGTATATGTACAGTCAGGTCCATCAATTCTGTAGCAAAGGTTTTTGGCGGGCTTTCAACCTTAATTCCAAGGGGATTTGACAAAACTCTGGCATTAACCGTTCAGGAATTACATACAGCTGCGTTTTGGGGGTGGGCTCATAAGTAATGGAACAATATGATATGGCTGATAAGTAGTTACTCTGAGTGTTCTGAGTGTTACATTTGCATTTGGTAGCTGTTCACTTGAACTCGCAACATGAGGTCCAAAGAGGTGGTTGCAAAAGTGAAAGTGGCTGCTGTCATAGGCCGAATAAATAAATAAATAAATAAATAAATCCCTGGGGCCTCCGAGTCGCGCAGTGGTAAAGTGCTCGCTCAATCATCCGGAGATGGCGGGTTCGATTCCCGGGTGATGCCGTAACCTCTCGCAGCCGGAGGTCTAGAGAGAGCTGATTGGCCGAGCTCTCTCAGAGGGGAGGGATGAGAGGTACTTAGTGCTCCCACATTCATCACGGCTCTACAGCCAATCAGGGACGTCTGTGAGCTCGCGCAAGCGGAAGGAGCGGATAGCGCCGTCCTCCGAGTGTGTAACTCCGCCCCCAACGGCGGTGTGAGAGCGTGCAGTTCGAAAAGATGCGGTCGGCTGGCGTCACGTGGTTCGGAAGAAACACGTGATAGTCTTCGACCCTTCCAAGCGAGTGGTAGTAGTAGCCTTAATGTGGGAGCGCCCCCTAGTGACGGGGAGGAATTGGACACAACTAAATTCTGGGAAAAAAACAAACAAACAAACAAAAAAATCCCACCAAAACTGCTCCCTCAGAGAGATAGCAAAGCCAACAGTTTGGAACATTCTTAAAAAGAAGGAATTAACCAGAAAGCTCAGCAACTGCCAAAAGCTTGGAAGACCAACGACTTTCAAGTCGTTGAAAGTCGTTGACCACAAACCTCTGTGCATGGTGAAGAGGAACCCTTTTTGAAGAACATTCTTGATGAGGGAGGCGTGTCATTGTCAAAGTGTACACTCCAGAGAAGTAAATACGGACGATTCACAAGAAAAAAGTCCAAACCAGTGGTAACGCTGAAGAACAGAAAGCCTAGATTAGACTTTGCCACGTTCTTTGGACTGATGAAACCAAACTTTATAGGAAGAGAAAAGTATGGATAAAGACAGAAACAGTTCATGATCCAAAGCATACCACATCTGCCAAACATGCTGGAGGCAGCGGTGTGGGATAAGTGGAACTGGGTCACTGGTACTTATTGATGACCTGACTGTTGATGAAAGTAGCAATTCAAATTCAGTTTCAAATGCTACAAATCTGATAGGACACTTCTACATAGTGCAGATGGGTAATGACCCAAAACACACAGTCAAAGCTACCCAAGAGTTTCTCAAGGCAAAGAAATGTGATGTTTTTCACTGGACACATCAGTCACCTGCTCTCAACCCAACAGGGCATTCTTCTTACTTCATCCAAGTATTAAAGGCAATCTTTATTTTTCTAGTTATTTTAGTTTCTTCCATTATTTATAAACCCCCAAAAAGGTGTTCTATATAAATAGCTCTAATTCTTAAAAAGTTAATGCCACAGTTTTGTCAAACCCCTTGAATTGAAGTTGAAAATGTTGCCGTCGCTCATATCCTGAGTGTTTCATTTCAAATTTAATGTGGTGGTGTACAGAGGATAAATACCCACCAAAAATAATTTTGGTTCCAAAATTTACAGACTTGACCGTATACATCAGGCTCACACGTCCTCTACACAACCACAGTCACTTACTCATTTTCTCAATTCTTCTCCATTGTCCCCAGGATGTCCTCAGGGCTTTTTCGGGAGGTTCTGTCGGAGAAGGTGTAACTGTCCCAATAATGGACGTTGTCACCGTGTGTATGGAGGGTGTTTCTGTGCAGCGGGACTATATGGAAGATTTTGCCATCTGTGTAAGTATACTATTAGCCAGATTACACCGAGATGAATGACTGTGAAAAAAAAAAAAAAAAAAAACTCAGTGTAATATTTAAAATGCTGAGCAGGTCAAGGATGTAAGGTGGAGGTATAGTGAGGAGGTAGAGGAAGCATAATTCAAGTCTAGTATGAGGATTTGAAATAGATGTATAGTTAGGACGTAGAGGATTTAAAAATGAACGCGTAGTAAGGAGATAGAAGATGTGAGATGGTGGTATAGTGAGCAGATGAGGAATGTGTCATGGCCAAAGTCACACTAATGACATCTTTGTCTCTCGTCTGTTGTATGAAGCTTGTCCCAGGTGGACGTACGGCAGTGGATGTTCGCATGACTGTGACTGTGTTGAGGAAAATTCACTCGGATGTGACGCCCGCAACGGGTCGTGCACCTGCAAACCTGGATACCACGGCGACCGCTGCCAGGCAGGTGCGCTGGTACACGTTGTGAATCAAAACACCTTAAATAGCATGAAAAATGCTTAGTAATGTGATAGTACTAAACAGCATTTGAAATGTTTTTAATAAAATGTGCATTTTACAGAAAAGCAAATATACACATGTATCAGTGATGTTTTTCTAACTGAATTTCACAAATGAGACAAAAAGGATAAACAAACAAACAAAGGAGACAAAAGAAAAACAAACAAACAAACAAAAAAAACAAAACAAAACAAAGTCAGTCTCAAGTGTGTTCCCCTGTACAGAATGTAATGCTGGTTCACACGGCGCTGACTGCCTCGGGCGTTGCGACTGTCCTGACGGTGCACCGTGTGACCCGAGAACGGGAAAGTGTCAAGAAAGATGCCCTCCTGGATTTCATGGAGAGGAATGCCAAGTGGGTGAGAGACAAATCTTTCTTTATTGTATATGAAAGCTGTATAGCTCTTAAATGGTTATACTCTGCTGCCCTCTAGTGAAAAATAATATCACTGCAACATCAACCTGGACATCATTCTCATCACTGTCTCTTAAATCTTCTGCAGCATGACAAGTGACGTGACTGATGGGTACAGGAGCTGTCTGTGTCAGACATTCAATTATATTGTATGTGTGTGTGTGTGTGTGTGTGTGTGTCTGCAAGAGACAGCATGTCCCAGTGAAGTTCCAGTGGCAGACATCACATTAACGCTTCAGTTAAATTGAATTGTCCTGTAATCTTGTATGATTAGGTTTATCTGTCAGTGGTGTGTGTGTGTGTGTGTGTGTGTGTGTGTGTATGTGTGTGTGAAGGGGGTGTTTATTACAGAGTTTCCTTCCCATCTCGATGTGGAAAGTTGTTTTCATTCCTGCAGAAAGGAAAAAAAGACACCTGTTTTAGCCATCACGTTATCTCTCCACATGGTTATCACACAGGAAACGCTAAGAGTTCGTCCAGGCCTGAGTTCAGACAAGAACAGCGCTTTTCATTAGAAATGGTAAAACAAGGCCATGCGCAAGTGGACGAGTCTTGCTTCCCTAAAAATTTGATACCTTCAGCCGTTTTGGAGAGATGATTTTATGTTCGCCCCAAAAATGCCCATTTTTCAGTGTTATACAATATACTCGCTTCAAACAATAATCATTTAAAAAGAAATGTTTTATGGCTAATATTTATGGCTATCAATGCTAAAACTGGTAAAAATTGTTGCTTAAATTGTGGGGGGAAATATTAATAAAGAATATAATAAAGAACATTACAGGAGAATATATGCTTGGCTGTAGAGAAATAAAAATAGTACAAGACAGAAACAAAAAACCTAATGTACGCTCTTGGGATTTACATAAAAATAGAAAGGAGCGAGTGTGACATGATAAACATATATAACAAAATTGGTACAGCATAGTGTCTAAGACTTTTGTACAGTACCGTATCTATTTTGTTGTAGTGTCCGTAACCATGTCAGATTCATGTTGCAATATCTTAACAATTTAGCATTTTAAAATAACACACTTTTTCTGATTCATGTCGTTTCATCTAAATCGGCCAAGTTTCATCTGAATGACAGTTAAGATCGTTGAAAGATTTAAATTCAAAAAAGTTCCGGACACTACAGACATAAAAGGGCATGAAACTGTATTTAGCAAATGTGTCAGCATTTGTCAGCAAATCTGATAAAAATAGAAATGTGTATGCATATTTACAAAAAATTAAGCATAGATCAGGAGATAAAAAGCATTAAGTATTATGAAAAATTAAATGGTGTTATATGATCTAAAAAATTCACTTTTTCGCCTAGGTGAGACAATTTGACGCACCAGTATATGTTTATAATAAATAGATTAAAATCATGTTGTTGTTAAACAAAAATAAGAACGCACGTAATTATTAATATGATGGAGATAATTTGTTTATGGATTGCTGACGTACAGGAGGAATAAAACCACTTGAGAAACAGTGGAGAAACAACTGCATCACGCCCCCCTGATGCTGATTGTTTTCCTATGCCAGCACTCCCCCTAGTGGTTGGATAGTGACATGATAGGGGGCCCAATGATAGAACACTATACGTACAGTACGTGCGCCCCACATGAAACGAATGGGTGTGTATTACATTCATTAGGTACTGCACATGTCATCTTAAATACAAAGTTAACTTTACTGCTGTAAAAATGTCAAGAACAAACCTCAAGGAGTCCGGAATTTCGTCAGAATTACTCCAATAGATTTGATTTGTGCAGCACGTGTAACGTTATTGCTAATTAAAAATGTCCAAAAGGCCCTGGGAAAAATAAACCAGGCTCTGAATTCTAATCCTGGAGACTTTCTGGGCTGCACTTTATTTCCCCACACCCCCAGCTCATAAAGGGATTAATAATTACGGTCCTGCTTGAAAAAAGTTCACAGACATCATTCTGTTCCGTAGGAGAAAATGGAGTGCTAATAGCTACTGGAGTGTCTGCTGGAGTCATTACACACCGAAGCACACAAGCGTAATATCCCGAATCCTCTGAAGGGCCATTGAGGTTATTTGGCCCCAGCAATACGCTGCAGTCACCCGGAACGCTGCGCTGGCACGGAGGAGCGCGGATTATGGGAAAGAATTTTTCAAATGGGACGTAGAACGAGACTCGAGAACGTTATTCATCATGGATGCCTCCTAGCTTGTGATCTTCATCAAAGCTACAAACATCCCAAGCTTTGACACTTTTTTTTCTCTCTTTTTTTTAAATTTATTTCCGAGATGGTTGCCAGACGAGCGAGATGAACCTTTGTATGCATGAACGAGTGGAATCTTGGCCGGGACACTTAAGTGTCTGAGGATCAGAAGAACATAGTTTGGTGTAGATTGACTTTTCCCTCAAATGGCTTTTCTTTAAATCTTCATCTGTTAGTATTCAATCCAAAGCCACGCCCCTAAACCTCATGGCACATGTCTAGGGAACGATGCTGGAGCAAAACATGGAAACATGACTGTGTGCAAAGTACGCACATCCTGTACATGAGTGAACGTAGAGAAACCCAAGGTACAGGATTACGTAAGTAAAAGTGGACTTCCTTTACAGTGAAAATATGAATTTTCACCTTAAAATCAGAAATTTAGCCTCGGCATACGAAGAATATTCAACATACGAGCGAACGAACCGAGCCGGACCGACGCTGGCTAAGTTGCTAACTTGTTTGCGTCAGTGGAAACCGAAGAAAGTTTACATAATAATTTTTTTTCGCATTTAGTGTAAGATTTAGTGACGACATAGCACAATGGGTCCCAAGAACGTTAGAAAGGACGATAGCAGTTTTGTTTTTGAAGCAACAGTTTCTTGTTTTATCTGGAAAATTAACAAGGATCATCGCTAATGACACTCGAGTGAGGCCACACTAACGGAATCACTGCTGTAATGTAAAAATAAAACAAATTATGAGACTAGCTTTTGCTTTACACACGCGCACAGACACGTGTTATAATAAACAGTATACGCGCGCTGTGCACATACACATACAAAGACAAAATAACTAATGTTTTACGTGCACACGCGTGGTCACAGTGTTATAGTAAACAGTACACGCATGCACGGATGTTTTATACCAGTAAGAGACGAGCACTAAGACCCAGCAGGGGAGACAATTACCCACAATTCCGCAGCAAAAGAGAGAGAAAAACCGTTGGCTCAGCTGTGATCACGTGACGCTCAGCGTCAAAACAAGAAGCGCATGCGTGATACATGACACTCGGCACTCGTAAACCAATTCACTTAAAATCTTTACTCGTCTTGCGGAACGCTCACAAACCGCGTTACTCGCAATCCGAGGTTCCACTGTACTGGTAATATGTTTGGGTGGCTGGAACGGATTATCTGTATTTTTATTATTTCCTATGGAAAATGCGTTTCACACTATGAAATTTCGTCTTAAGAACTCTACTACGCTACTGGAATGAATTAAAAGTAAAAGAGTTTATCTCTCTCTCGCTCTTTCTGCTTCCTGACTATAAACATACTGTTTCACAACCATCTGCATTTCTGATTTCAAACACCTGATTCAGAATTGAATTACTCAGAGTGAAGGCAAATTATGCAGTTACATATAATAGTCAGCAGGGGGCCATACTACTGTCTCAAATACTACACCAGACTCTGATAATGTAACGTAACACTTTGCAGAAATCTAGTGAAGTAGAAAGTACAGATCTACTCAGTTTCTTTCCACTTCGGCAATCTACTGAGTCTTTCTTATTGTTATCAGATACAACATTGTGCCGTATAACACCTTCTAATATCCAGGATATTAACGCCACCCTGTCACACACACATACACACACTCAAGCTGCATGTTTCTCTTCCTTTCTCAGCATGCCCTGCAGGATTGTACGGATCAGGGTGTGTGTCACGCTGTACTTGCCCTTCCAACATCAGCTGTGACCATGTGACAGGAGAATGCACGTGCCCACCGGGATACACAGGGCACAATTGTTCTGTAGGTAAGAAAAGTGTGTGTGTGTGTGTGTGTGTGTGTGTGTGGATGGATGAACATATTGTGACAAATACACATATAATATGTTGTGATGTGATGTTTCTGTAGTGTGCGCGGCTGGATTTTGGGGTGCCGCCTGTGCTAGTGCGTGCCAGTGCATGGACGGTGCGCTATCCTGTGAGGCCACCAGTGGGCGCTGCCTTTGCAGTCCTGGATACACTGGCGAGCAGTGCGAACAGAGTGAGTGTCTCTTCCCATGAATTTTTGAAATCATCAGCATTTGATCTCACATGAAACAAATCTAAAGTATCTGATTTAAAAATATATAAAATAAATGCTGCCATCTTGTGGACATTTTCTAGTATTCCAAGGACAAAGTGCAAGTGCAGCTTCTACAGAACTCTGGTTTTCATTAACTGTTTTATAGCACACGACAGCAGCGTTCTATAATTCTACGCATGCATCGTAAAAGTTTTCCCATGATGCTGTGTGTCAGGGTGTCCCGAGAACCGCTACGGTCCAGGGTGCGAAAAGGTTTGCGAGTGCGTGAACGGGGTGTGTGATCATATCAGCGGAGCGTGCAACTGCACGCCAGGCTGGACTGGGACGTACTGTGAAAAGGGTGAGTTAGTGTATATGTTCTCACACACACACACACACACACACACACACACACACACACACACACACACACACATATAAATCTGCTTCTTGTAATTCTAGATTTCACTTGGATTGCATCTTGACACTAATAAACGATTTATCGTGAAGTAGATAATAGAGTCGGTCATCTCCATAATTATTGGCACCCACTTGGGTAAACAGTAAACAATTATCACATGATTTTTTTGCTGATGCGCTCAACAACACCGTGCTGTTCACGAGCGCCTAATGACGCGGACGGAAATTCGGCCCGTTAGAGACGCACACGTTTTTTTTTTTTTTTTTTTGGGGAACCAGAATAAAAACAAAGCGTAACGAGCGCATTAGTGGATGAGCGTGTGCAGACTCGGGCACAGATTGTACAGGCGCGGTGTAATTACACCCAAATGAGTGTCTGTCTGTGGGCCCCTAATTTACACACACACACTTGTACACACATTCATACACACCCACACACACACACACACACACACACATGCACTTTGATGTGGAAGGATGTAAGGCACATGTGGAAAGTGAGATCACTGAATAAATGCTGACGAGTCCAATTTAGGCGCTGAACATGCAGGAGTTCGGAGGAAGCCGTGAAAGAGAGAGAGAAAGTGTGTGTGTGTGTGTGTGTGTGTAAGAGAGGTGTTAGGTTTAGATGTTATAGGGTTAGAGAGGAAAAGGAGACAGAGAAAGAGGCACAAGAGAAGAATGAGACAAAGAAAGAAGAAGAGAGAGCGAAAGTCTTTCTGTCTATCTATTTGTGTGTGTGTGTGTGTGTGTGTGTGTGTGTGTGTGTGTGTGTGTGTGTGTGTGTGAAGGAAATTTCCTAAGGCATGTCTCATTAACTTCAACTATGAAGGATAAGTGCATCCATGTTTTTACAGCAGGGGTAGGATGCTTTTTAAAAAGCACTTGGTGTGTGTGTGTGTGTGTGTGCGTGAGTGTGTGTGTGTGTGTGTGTGTGTGTGTGTGTTTGCGCTCTTTCTCAGTAGTTTAATGGATCGGCTAAGCTGCCTTATAAACATCTCTCTCTTTCTCATTTACTCCGATTCTGAGATTTTCCTCTTTCCCATGACTGTCTTCTTCTCATCCTCTTCCAGAACGTCTGATCACGTGTCTAATTGTGAACCGTAAAAAGCATTTTTGCAGAATAACACAACTTGCTGAGAATGTGGCTGAGGCCTGACATGTAGATAACGAACTACCGAAGTCCCGTTATTTCTCCCGCTTTGCGCTGGACGTAGCGTCTTGTAGCACCCAGATGAAGGCCTGACGAAATCCTTAAGGCTTACATCAAAGGAGAAGAGAAGTTCAGAGTCAGAGGTGCCAAAACGTATAAACGCACCCATCAGGGGAAACAAAACAAACACGATTTACTCTTTAATTTCTGGTCGTGCTCGATTCGTTTGCGAAGGACGGACGCAGTTATGAGAGTAAAAACTCTCTTTATTTCTCTATGTAATCTGAAGTCTGAAAGGCCGGCCTCCCAGGAACTCCTTTAATGTCCCAAACATGTGGAAATGTGGCTCGGGACGAGGTCAGGACTGTGCGGAGGATGTGGCCGTAACGTGTAAGTGGTGTTGGTGAATGATCGTGTGTACGGTTCACACAGACAGACGCGTCTCTTCCGCAAGTTGCTAACAAGTTACCTGTCGGTTTTCAGGGATCAGGCGTTACACTCGCTGGACGTTGACGGGAACGACTGCAGCGCGCTGAGAGCCACCTCGGCCGGGATCGTCACTCACAAACACACAGCCTTCTTTAAAACGTACAAGTATTTTAGTGCGTATATGAGTCTCATCACCGTACTGAGCTTGAAGACTTCTCCATAGAAACTCAGTTTCAACTTCGAGTGGCGTTCAAGTCAAACCGGGACCCGGGATGACATTTCTGGTAAATGAAGCCGTACGAACGATTGACGATTGATTTACAGAAACATTTCAAGCAAACCAAAAACGAAGCAAGTCAGCTCGCTTTTGTTAAAGGACATCTAACCTTAATAATATCAGTAATTAAAAAGAAATGATGGCAGATGTGAAGCACGGGGGCGGCAGCATCATGTGTATAATGATCTATCTATCTACATAAACTGTCTATTTCTCCTTCTATCTCTTGCTCTCTCTGTGTATTTCTATCTCTTGCTCCCTATTTCTTTCTCTTTCTCTCTCTCACTCCCTCTTTTTTCTCTTTGTCTCTTCCCTCCATCTCTCTCTCTCTCTCTCTCTCTCTCTCTCTTTTTCACACAGAGTTTTTCCAACACCCCTTTCCCTGAACCTGAAACATCTGATAAAGGTTAATGTTGCGGTGCCAACGCAAACAGCAGTCTTTGTTTTAGTCTGTGGGAGGATAAGAGCTGTGGAGTGGAGGGCGCGTACACACACACACACACACACACACACACACACACACACACACACACACACACAAAACACAACACAACACACTATTGCAGACATGCTTAATGACAACAGTCTAATTACTGTCTTTAGTCTGGAGACTAAGCTTATCTCTCACACTCACTACAGCTCCCTGATACACACTATGTCTTCTCAGTCACCCCAGACATGAGTGTGTGTGTGTGTGTGTGTGTGTACGTGTGTGAGAGAGAGCGAGAGAGACATTAGAGTCAAACAGCAGTCAAACAGTTTCCCGGTACAAAGTTAACAATCTCGCTCTCCAGTCCTGCTGACCTTCCATCTCCCTCTGTGTGTATGTGTGTGTGCTCGTATTGGTGTGTGTGTGTGTGTGTGTGTGTGTGTGTGTAGTGTGCGAGCAGGGCCGGTATGGAGCGAACTGTTCCCATATGTGTGTGTGTCCTGGGTATCAGCAGCTCTGCGACCATGTCACTGGCAGATGCACCTGCCCACCTGGTTACTATGGCAACCACTGTCACTTGAGTAAGTCAGCAGTCTCCATCTCTCTCTCTCTCTCTCTCTCTCTCTCTCTCGCATACAGGGTATGCTATTTTGATGTACTGCTTAGTACAGGAGAATGCATACTTACGGTAATATATAGTGTTGTGCAAAAGTATTGGTACCCCATTTCTTCGTATCAAATTAAATTAAATGATGTAAATTAAAGAAACGGGAACAAATGTTGTACTGCGACAGGCTGCAAAGTGCCTAAAGATACAATTTAAATATCAGTTGTTTATGTAACAATCTCAGCAGCAACATCAATTTCCTCTCTTGTCTGTTCCAACCACTTAGCATTCAGCATCACCAGTATACTAATCACGGGCCTGATCATCTGTCATCATTGGCACCTGTTTCTCACTGGTTCAGGCCTTAAGTTAGATGATTTTCATGTCCGCCTCTTTGAAAGCAAAATATGAAGGAATGAGGGGGGGGAATACTTTTGCACAGTAGTGTACATTTATAATGTGTTATTTTTTTTTATGTATATGTGCATGTGTGTGTTAGAATGCCGAGAAGGCACGTACGGTCCAGACTGCAAAAAGAGATGCCGGTGTGTCAACAGGGGACGGTGTGACTTTAAGACGGGGACATGCCACTGCGCTCCAGGGTATCTGGGAGCCAACTGCAACACCAGTAAGAACTCATCACTCATAATGAACAAAAAAAGCTGCCAAACCTGTTAGTTATTGAATTCAGATGTTTCAATCAGTCCCTTTATACCTAGTAAAGGCCGATCTTAATGCTTCAGTGTTATATACCGTACCAAGACATCTTGGACAATGCTATGCTTTCCACTTTGAGGCAACAGTTAACATGGGGAAGGCCCTTTTCTATTCTGACATGACCGTGCCCCAGTGCACAAAGCAGGGACAATAAAGACATGGTTCGGTGTGGAAGAACTTGACCGGCCCGAACACAGAGCCCTGACCTCAACCATCGAGCACCTTTGGGAAGAACTGGAACGGAGATTGTGAACCAGGCCTTCTCGTCCAACATCAGTGCCTGAACTCATAAATGCTCTACAGAATGAATTTGCATGAATTCCCTCAGAAACACTTAAAAATCTCATGGACAGCCTTCCAAGAAGAGTGAAAGCTGTTATAGCTGTAAAAGGGGGACCGACTCCATATTGAAGTGCATGTATTTGGATACAATGTCATAAGTTTGACCGATTCATGGTTCAAGGCTGGAATGTCTAGAATGCCTTTGTATACTGTAGCCAAACCTGTTCCAGCATGATCATGTCCCTTGTTTGCAAAGCGAACTCTGTGAAGACATGGCTTGCCAAGTTTGAAGGGTAAGATACGGAGTGTCCTGTACAGAGCCCCTAAACCCACTGAACATCTTAAGGATGAACTGGAACTGGAGCCTTCTCAACTGAAATCAGTGCCTGAACTTCGATAATGCTCTTGTGGCGTAATGGCCACAAGATATATAGTATGGCCACAATATCTTCACGTCCATACCTGCTCCAAAATCTCCAAAAGGTCAAAAGCATTCCCAGAAGAGTGGCGATAACAGCAAACGGTAAATAAATGAATAAATAAATAAGGAATGGGATGTTCAAGAAGTACAGATTACTGTAGGTGTCCACAAACCCTTGGGAATTAAGTGTGGCTACCAGAGTCAAGGACTTAAGTAACATTTGGTTTCCCAGGAATGTATTCTCTGGATGGGATGTCAGTTCTTCACAAGGCTCTATAGACACGAACACCCACACACACACACACACACACACACACACACACACACACACACACACACACACACACACACACGTTTCGAGTGAGCGGCAGTTTCGGGGACTGGTATCATTTTGAGAGTTGGAAGCAAACCAGGGACCCTGGACACAGCACTGATTCTGACACATTCCTGGACGTAGGGTTTAAATGCTGTACTCGGAACATGAAAAACTCTAGCACGGATACATGCAGTGTAAAAGTCGGGCAACAGGTGAACACAGACAAAGTCCACTTTGTCAAAGTTTGTTAAACTAATAAACATGCATGTGCATCGCAACAATGCTTCAGAATGAACAGATTTCCCTTTGCACCATTTTCTATTTTTTTTAAAACTTGTCCTGTAAAGACATTGATATGACCCGCTCTGGGTCTCCATGCTCCAGGTCCAGATCCTCTCCAAAAAAAAAAAAACAATAAATAATTCAAATGTGTACATTCTGTTTGTCAGGTTGTCCAGCAGGAAGCTATGGTAAAGACTGTGCTAAAGTGTGTGTGTGCGGTGAAGGAGGACAGTGCCACCCGGTGACTGGGAGGTGTAACTGCACATCGGGGAGGACAGGCTATTCCTGCCAAGAAGGTACCAATCGGCAGTGTGTGCTCTCTAACCAGATCTCTTTTTCCTCCTGCGTTTTCTATTTCTGTCTTCTCATGAACATTCACATCTAATTTTAGAACAACTCTCTCATCCTACGCCTGCCACATGTCAATCAAGGTCTAACACAGATTAGAACAAGCATGTTTATTTTACCAACTCCGTAAATTCTCACATTTACGTAAATTCTCACATTTACGTCTGAACCTCCCTAGTTCGTTCATGATGTTTATTATTGTAAAAAACAAACAAAAACAAAAAAAAATTCTCTCTGTCTCCTGTGTGTTGCGAATGCCATACAGGAGCCCAATTTCCAGGCGATCAGATTGCTAATCGCCTGCACTTATCACTCGTTCCAGAGCAGTAATGAAACGGGACTTTCCAAGAGCGAGAGTTTTTGAGTTTTTTTTTTTTTTTTAGCATGACGTGCTGTAAATTAGAATGTATCATTGATGCCTCTTAAGTAGCCAGTTCTCCATGTTCCGTGTCGACAGATTTGGCGTGGAATCAAATAAACAAACAGAAAAATCAAAGCGAATCTCGTACTGTTGTCCTTCCTGTAAATTACCCGCAGAAACATGATTACGCTTTTCTTTTGGTGCCAAATCATGGCTCCGGTGCCTTTACGCTAATGATCTCGGGCTTAAGTAAACGCAAAAAAATGCATGTGTGTGTCCACGGCGAGGAGTGTGTCGAGGGGTGGGGAGTCTCAGTAATTGCAGCCATTTGGAAATTTTAAATAAAAGGCCATACTTGTGCTGATGTAGCAGGGAAAGAAAACAAGTGCGACACTTAGCAATAGCTTGTCTGATTAGACTCCGGTACAACGACGCCCATTGATGCTCCCAAATCACTGTGCACGCAACGCTGCGGCTTCGTCCCAAGTCTTAATTGAATGTTAACAATTGATCCAAGTCAAAATTCTTATTATCCAAAAAAAAAACAATCTCTTTTATTTTGACCTGCAGTGTGTCCTAGGGGGCGCTTTGGCGCTCAGTGTCGTGGTGTGTGCGCGTGTGTAAACGGAGGCGTGTGTGACCCTGTCGATGGAACCTGCAGATGTGGACTCGGCAGCACCGGCGCGCACTGCGAGGAAGGTAAACAAACAAAGAGTAACCATGCGGCAGGCCGCGAAGTAAACGAGCACCTGAAGCCAGACTGGATCATCAGTGTGTTACGGACATGTTGTCTGCCTCCTGGTGTAATTACACACTCCGTGCCAAAAAAGTATCCTAATCCAATGTGTGTGTGTGTGTGTGTGTGTGTGTGTGTGTGTGTGTGTGTGTAGTGTGCCTCCCAGGCTGGTATGGAGCTAACTGCGAACAGGAGTGTGTGTGTCAGAATAATGGCACATGTGACCGCTTTACAGGCTCCTGCTCCTGTGCACACGGATACTACGGCCCTGCCTGCCAGCACAGTGAGTGTGTGTGTGCGTGTGTACTGTATATACAGTATGTTTATTGTTTATGTATCTTTAGTTGTTTAGTTTCATTTAGTTATCCGAATGCCCCGGAGAGCCAATTTAGCGCCTTGGTGTCGGCGCGTTTAGCGCAAAGCTCCACCTTAAAATGCTGTATGTTTATAGAATAACCTGATGTGTTTAGTGATTTCATGCTTAGTCCAGATGACGAGGTGAGAGAGAGAGCAGGACAGACCAAAGCCCAGTTCAAGTCATGCGTTTTATGGTGTAAGGTAGTGATCTTATGGAGTAAGATCGTGGATTGCCGGGGTGTGTCCCGATGACCTGATCACTTGGGTCAATCCCTGATTCCTGCTTCCTGAAGATCATAAACAGGAATTTGCCACAGAAGTTCTTAGTTTATTTGAACATTCTCTAGTTCTAGCCATTTTTATGTCGAAGCGGAGACCCTCCCCGGCTTCAGAAAGTAAAATTCCTGCCACGTACTTGTTCCATCCATTATCTAAACCACCTGATTCTAATGAGCACCACTTTCAGCCAGATAGTTAGACTCGAACCAATTAGTGACATCATCTGTTTTGTGCACTGGATGAACTATAACACATGACAGATGTCTTAATACTTCAATGTAATGATTCGGAGCTTGCCAGGATAGTCATAGAGTGACTACTTTTCACGACTCGGAGGTCTGGTGTAGGTCTATCCTGTGTTTCCGTGGACGTATTCATGGTCATTGGTGGCCTTCTCAAGGCAATCGTATTCAGTCGCAGCCATGGGAACGCACTGAGATCTACAAAACAGGAAACAGGAAGTAAGCAGGAACAGCAACAGAAACTCTGAATATCGAAGCATAATAGAATGCAGAAGTCAGTGGACTGCCATAGCGCTATGGGTTATGAACAGTTACAGCATGCTAACATTTT
Source organism: Clarias macrocephalus (assembly GCA_011419295.1). NCBI lineage: Eukaryota > Metazoa > Chordata > Actinopteri > Siluriformes > Clariidae > Clarias > Clarias macrocephalus. The sequence continues at coordinate 26,235 of JAAGKR010005906.1, forward strand.
TGTGATAAAGTGCTAATCCAGCAATAGTTGTGATGCATAGCCAAGATTGTAACACACTGTAGCAAAAAATGTGAAAGTGGGAACTAGGCTTAAGAACTAACATGCAAGGGCCGAGTGACGCCGTGGTAAAGCGCTCGCCCTATCATCCGGAGATCGTGAGCTTGATTCCCGGGTGATACTGTAACCTCTCGCAGCCGGAGGTCTAGAGAGAGCTGATTGGCCGAGCTCTCTCAGAGGGGCGGGATGAGAGGTACTTAGTGCACCCACATTAATCACGGCTCTACGGCCAATCAGGTGCGTGAGCGAGCAGTTCAAAAATCACGCGTCACGTGGTTCAGAGGAAACACGCGATAGTCTTCGGCTCTCCCGACTGATTGGTAGTAGTAGCCTTAATGTGGGAGCCCCCTAGTGACGGGGAGGAAAATCCCCCCCCCCCCAAAAAAAAGAACTAGCATGCACCTGCATCGCTCAATTTAAATAAAGATGGGGCGAAGGCTAAACCTCATTGCATCAATGTTAGCCAGCAACAGCATTATGGGTAGTATAAAGATTTTTTTATTATTATTATTTTTTAACTTCATGACTGATCCTGTTCTCTGACCTCAGTTTGTTTCCAAGATGGAATATGGCGAATATGAAGGATAAATATTTAAATGTGTAAAAACACAGCAGCATTCTATAAGGTTTCTAAAGTAGATCAAACGTGTCCTTCCCTCTCCATCACTGAATTCATCATTTTACTTTTACAAGCACGCTTCATTATTTGCCATATTTCATTTGAGGATAACTCTGTAAATAAATCTGTAAATAAAGTATTTGCTTGCACATCTTCCTTCCCCACATCCCAGAATGCCCTGCTGGATTTTTCGGCGAGTTCTGCTCACATCACTGCAACTGCACTCACGCTCAAACATGCGATCACGTGACAGGAGAGTGTGAGTGTCCTCCAGGCTACACGGGAGAACGCTGTGAGAAACGTAAGCAGTGTTGAAAAGTTTTTGTGCTTTTTGTCAGGAACTAAAATTGTTTTCTGTATTCAATTTATTTTATGCATTACTTTATGCGTTAAAGAAATGAAAAGGAACCGAGCACTTGATGTTTATGCTAGTTGAAAAAATAAAAATAAAAATAAGAATTAAAAGTATAAACAGTCATTAACTATTTGACTTTTATTAACGGTTTATATGTAATTAATGTATCGATAAAAACTGGCTATTAACATTTACGTAACAAAAAGCCATTATTATCATTATTTGTGGATATTTAAATGTTTTAGCCATATAAATCTTTATTATTTCAAAATGTGCAAATGTATAACTTTGTTGACAATTTTTAAACAGACGACCGTTAGAAGGCTCCGTTATTAATATTTAAAATCTGAATTTTTCACCTTACAGGTGAGACAAACTGTGCTGAAATTTGAAACTCCACTACAAATACTAGTACATAGAAATTATTGCGTGTGTGTGTGTGTGTGTGTGTGCGTGTGTGTGTGTGTGTGTGTGTGTGTGTGTGTGTGTGTGTGTGTGCGCGCGAATACATATGTTTACAGGATGTGCATTGGGCAGCTTTGGTGTTGGCTGTTTACACCAGTGTAAGTGTGTAGATGGTGTCCCTTGTGATCCCGTCACAGGCCGATGCCTTTGTCCCTCAGGAAGGACAGGGCAGTACTGTGATAAAGGTACATGCAGACGCACACAACAATAACAACAACAAAAATATGTGCCTTTCAGTGCATTATAATCAGTTTATTTTATAGTTATTTTATAACAATTAGTAAAGTAGTACATTTTAAGTGATATCGTGTAGTATGTCACAATGAGGTATATTGCAAACTTTTGTAATGTTAAGATTTATAGTATGTAGTGAAGTTGTTAAGTTTGATAGTTTGTTGTAAAGTTTTGTAGAATATTGTAAAGTTGTAGGTTTTGTAGTGTGTTGTAAAGTTGACAAGTGTTGGGTAAAGTTATAAATTGTAGCAGGTGGTAAAGCGTTAAGTATTTCTAGTATGTTTCTGCATTTATATGCAGTTTTGTTCATTAAAAAAAGGAATTCGGCTTCAGTAGCTTTTTACATATTTATATTATGTCTATTTTTTACTAAAACAACTTAAGTTTCTAAACAAATCAATCTTGCCATTATTTATTTGTATTCATTTTACATAGTTATCTTAAGTGGAAATTTTGCCTGTAATTCCAACGTGTTAATCTTTTTTTATGTACTGTAGTATTTAATGGTTATGGTCCGTTGTAAAGTAAAGTAGAACATGCTAGTAGTAGATTTTGTAGTTTTGTATGTTACAGTATGAAGTTTGTGTAGTATCTTGTATAAGGTTTTGCAGTATGTTAAGTTGGTAAGTTTTGTAGTATAATATTATAATGTAATATGTTATAAAAAAGTAGAAAAATAATGTAAGCGTGTTACGTTTGGAGTATGTTGTAAAGGTGTAAAGTTTTGTAGAACAGTATGTTGTAAAGATGGTAAGTTTTATTTAACAGTACATTATGTCCTAACATTTGTAGTATGTTGAATAGAGATGTTAAGTGTATCGCTACATTAGAACAATGTTTATGATGCATTATGAATCTCTTGTTCACAGTTGATTATAAATGAATTTTAAATACACCTTCTTTTCTCACTTTCCCCAACCTTAATGTGCAACCTTAATTACCTTTTCAGTTTTTTTTTTTAAATCTCTTTCTCTCTTTCTTCCTGTCCCTCTGACAGAGTGTGTGAGTGGGTTGTTTGGTCCTCAGTGTTCTCTACGGTGTCACTGCGCTCATGGAGGGCAGTGTGACCAGCGAAACGGGCGCTGTGTGTGTTCATTCCCCTGGCTTGGACCAACTTGTCAGGATGGTAAGAATGCGGGGGAGGGGGGGGGGGGTAAATGGGCAATGATTCACAATATCTATATTTAAGGACTTGTTACCAATAGAAGCACAATTTAAAAAGCCAATGAAAATATCGATTCAACAAAAGCTTACATTAAACACAAAACTGTACAGTAAGAAGAATGAAGTCTGTCAGTGTGCTGTAATATTGTCGGAAAGGTGCATGATTACCTTATTTATTGTGATAGAGGACGTATAGGAGACTATGAGAGGTATAGACGTGTTTCTTCACCTCTTTCCATCAACCACCTAATACTTCTAGCGTTCTATATTACTGTCCATCACTTGGTGCGGTAAGCTGAAACTCTTCCAAGAATGTGAAAGAGAGATTTATTCCTTAAAGCCGTTAAGGTTCTGCTGTCTTTCTCTATTTTGGTCAATCTTCTCTGACAGTTATGTTAAGTGAACCACAGTGGGGCACAATGTGTGTATGTGTGTGTGTGTGTGTGTGTGTGTGTGTGTGTGTGTGTGTCTGTGAGTGCCCCAACCTTACATACCCCGTAGTCCCCTGAAACCTTCCACATTTGCTTCTCATTTTTATGGTCCCATGCTACTTTTTTTGTCTTTCCTTTTCCTCCTCCTCCTTTTTGGCATTTTGATGTTTACTTTCATCATTTGCTCCCTTTAATATAAAAGGTCCTTTGTTCTACCATAGCATGAACCAAATACTCCAGTAGTTTTTGGACTTTTTAAAAAATTTCTTTATTTTTATGTCTATGCGCTGCAACAGCATAATATAGTGTGTATGTGTGTGTGTATGTGTGTGTGTGTGTGTGTGTGTGTTTGCATTGTAACCAGGAAAAAGCCGGAGAACTTGTTAACATCAAACTAACTTATAATGGGTGTAGAGCTTATGAAATTCGCCAGCAAACATTGTTGTACAATACTAGCAATGGTCTCATAATGACTAACACATAAGAGAAAGTTCTTTCCATAAGCAAAACACTTTCCTGAACTTGATGCGTGTTCTGTTTATCCCTGCTAAATACCAGGATAGTGAGAATCATCTATATACCTTTGTGTGCATGAGAACAACAAATTTACAAAATGATCTTTTTGTAACGCTTGTAACTGAGATGACCCTGTAACAGCTTGTGAATGTATTCAGAGCTCACATTAACTGCTGTCATCTCCTTGTATCTCCTCGGGCTGCAGTGTAATCTATACTCTATTTGTGATTTTTGGAGCCACTTGGAACTTTGTGGCTTCTAGATTGATTTGTGTTCCAGTGATACATTTATATTCTTGTGACTTATTCCCTCTTCACTTTTCGCAAGTTAGGCGAAACTTTTCTGTCTGGGTTCCATGCTGTGTATATCTTTTGATGCTTTCATCAAAATATGTTTTTCGTATTACCCATATTACAACACATTATCTGTGGGACTATGAATAAGGGCGTTAGTGGCTCGCTGGTAGGTTTCTCGCCTGCAATTCCCAGCCACTTGATCCAAGCCTGGTTAAAATGGAAGGGTTGAGTCTGGAAGGGTATCCGGTGTAAAAACTGTGCCAAGTTGTGTGCAGATCGGATGGTCAACTGTGGTGACCCCTCAGTGGGAGCAGCCGAAAGACCAACAACCTGTGGGACTATGAATATGGGCAACTAGAGTAGCTGTGTTCTTCTTCTTCTTTTTTCATATTATGCTCTCCATCTTTGAGTTATCATGCATACAACTGTAGTCAGATTTCCCTCCATTCTCATGAGTCTCCTTTGGCGCTCCAGCTCAACCCTGTACCCCCTTCAGTCCAGATCGCAGGTATCCCCGGAAGGCTCCAAACTGAGCCTAAAAATAGTGGTGGGGAGGTGGGGATCTTCACTGTGTGGCAGTATAAAGACTAAGTAGACAGCATTAAAGGAGGGTTTGGACTCCATATCATGTACTGTACATTATTATATAACAAGCATTTCTACTTTAATTCTTTGGTGACAAAAGTGATTGAAATATTATTCCTGCCAGGATGCAGTGGCGCTGTCTGCCAATCTGGGATTTGGATGGTGGGCAAGTGTACCTGGCACAGTCTACACAGCTGGACACGTGTATATTAACCCCACAAAACATACCATATGTGACGATGCCACACTTTGGGCCTGCAGCCAAAGATTAAAGAGCACAGATTTCCACCAATAAAGAGGTCCATCATGTCCATTCCTAAAATACATGGGCTTCTGTGTTTCTAGAAAGTTTAATCTTTTCAGAAAGAGACGTGAGGAATTCTATTCAACATACTGCCTAGTTCAGGAGAAGTCCAGTCCGTATGCTACAGTATTTGTGCTGTAGATTTGAAAGGGCTGTGCTGGTTTCTAAAAGAACACCTATTATTAGATGTTTTGTCATGTTGGTCAGATGCCCAATATGTTCATGCATTTTATGAGATTTACATTCCATATTCAGGCATTCTAACATACTACCCCTCAGCAACCGACCTTATCAGGCTGCAATAATCAAATACCACAGCCAGAGATGCATTCTCATCACAGATTGAGGAGCACAAGCCCAAACCTGCTGAAAGTATGAGGCTTTTCTCATGGAAGGTGACACTTGAAAGCAGTGCCACATCAGATAGAGGTAGTCACCACTGATGCTTCTCTCACGGGCTGCGTTTAATGTATTGCTACAGAGGCACAAGAAGAATGTGGATTCCTAATGTGATAGAATCCATCAGCCGGCTGTCTCTGCAGGTGGTCCATCCAGGCCTTGAATTGTACTTACCAGATCTGAGACACTGGTCCAATCTGGTTTCTTTGCACAAGAGACTAAAACCACCAGAGTGACAGGAGGTCAAAAAAAAACTATCCAACTCATACCATCATCACCATGAAACTCATCGTGCCAGCCCACCCATGATTTGCCTCTAAAGGTTGTAGCAAAAGTGCTGTCGTGACACCACATACGTACTGTAATGTTGTCTGCATGTACAGTAGAAGTGGCCTCCAAGATCTGGGAAGCAGCTGGGACGATTCTGTCATGCCAAATCAGCTCAATGTGATTTTCAGCTCCTAGGCAGAGCTCAGCAGTTTGCCATGTCAAGATGCCTGGACCAAAACTGAAGTTACCCAACCACAGAATCCTGCTTGAGTGGCACACTGAACCCTTTGTTTCCACTGTTACTCTTACTAGTATCTAAATTGCCTTGGCATCGTCTTCCAGAACAGATTTGTTGCCCCAAAGTACTAGCCCTTATACAGGGACCGCTAGACTCTCTGAAGGGAACAAGGAGCTTTTTTCTTGCTGAGCTAAGGGTGGGATCACACCCATGTACGCTTATTGTTTAAGATCCTCCTATGTTCCAATGCAGGATCCTGAACTCCCTCTAAAATAGTTTTTCTAGCTTTTTGTAGGAGAGTCGATTTGCTACATGAAAATGGTTTTTATAGCAAATATAGTGGAACCTTGGACATAATTCATTCCGGAAGTGGGCTCATATTCCGAAACACTCGTAAACCAAATCGAGACAAGAAATAATGAAAACTCAAATTATTCGTTCCACAGCCCAAAAAATTTATGTGTGTGTGAAGCCGGGAAGGGGATGTAAAGGCAAGAGAGAGTGTGTGTGTCGGTGTGTGTGTGTATCGGTGTCAAATTACGCGCACGCACACATAGGAGACATGCTGAAACAGAGAGGGAGATGTTGATTATACCAGAAAGAGACGATTACCCACAATTCCGCAGCGCAAAAGAGAGAAAAATCATTGGCTCAGTTGTGATCACGTGACGCTCGGTGTCAAAACAAGAGCGCATGCGTGATACATGATACTCGGCACTCGTAAAGCCAAGACTTGCTCATTTTTCAAGCCAAAATGTATTAAAAATCTTTGCTCGTCTTGTGGAACACTCGTGAACCGCGTTACTCGCAATCCGAGGTTCCACTGTACATTAATAGTGATAGTAATGTCTAACATCACAGTTTCGGCTAAAACACAGTATCGGTGCTATAAAGTATCTCACTTTTTTGAAAAAGTGACTTTTCAGATAGGATCATATAACACCATTAATACTTAATGTTTTTTATTTCTTGATCCATGCTTCGTTTTTTGTAAATATGCATACATAGTTATATTTTTTATCAGATAAAAAGAAATATACATTTGCTACATACAATTTCAAGCCCTTTCATGTAGTGTCCGTAACTTTTTTAATTCTTTCAAAGATATTAATTGTCATCCAGATGAAAATTTAGATTTTAAATTAGATTTCACATGAAACAACATAAATCATAAATGAAAAAGTGTATTATTCTAAAATGCTAAATTTTAAGATATTGCAACATGAATTTGACGTGGTTACGGACACTACCGATTATTTGCTTTTAATTTTTTTATTGAAAACCAATTCAAGCAACAATTTTTACAGGTCAAATGCTTCTAGAAACTTACACCAATTTTAGTATCAATACTCAAAGAAATATGAATAATTTGTATTTTAACAGTATAACGCAAAAAAATTGCCATTTTCGGGGCACATATAAAATCTTCTCTACAAAACAGCTGAGGTTATCAATTTAAAATTTTTACGGAAGCAAGAACCGTCACTTCCATGTTGCATAAACTTCAGAAGTAGCTTCTTTTGCACACACATTTTCTGTATTATATGTATAACATAAAAAAAAAAAAATCTGCCCAAATACTATGTTTTGACCGTTTATATAACTAGAGTTCACATGTGCCAATAGGGGAACGTTTGTATTACAGATAAGGATAGAAAATTCAGTTACAGGTATATATACAGGTTTTATAAACTTTCATTTTATGTATTTATGTATTTATTTATTTATTTATTTATTTATTTATTGTCTCACTTTTTTTGTCTATCTTGTTTTTGTCTCAGAGTTTAGTCTGGCTGTATCGCTTCCACTGAAGAGACGGAGAGGCCTGTAAAACAAAGCTCTTCTATGGCTGCCAGAAACACACACACACACACACACACACACACACACACACACACACACACACACACACACACACACTTTCTCATATTAACGTCTATTTATCTGTGACAGTTAAAAAAAAAAAACTTTTTGTGTTTAACTACACACACATATTAAGTGCAACTTAATGACCAGTTTAGACTTTCTTTATGTGTGTGTGTGTGTGTGTGTGTGTGTGTGTGTCTGTGGTGTATGACTCTGCAACCACTTAGTTCATCAGCTGTGTGTATGAATGTGTGATTGAGTATGAATTAGCCGTGCGCCCCTGACAACGTCTGACCAGGAAAGTAACGTGTGTGTATTTCATACAGTATGCGCGCACGTGTGTGGGAGTGTGTGTGCATAAATTTCGAGGCATCCTATACTTTTTAAACCATAGCAATCAAAACGTGCAACAGCCCGTGAAGCCACAAGATCCGTGCAATTTGACGTTTTACAAGCCACACAAATGCAGCCTCGGTCTTTCATTTCGCTACATCCAAGCGCAATATAACACAAAACACTCCTCCTCCAGTATAAAAAACACACACACACACACTATGGCACAAAGGTGCTGGACAGGTTCTTCGAGGTACAAATCGTAAAGAGTAAATCCTTGTTTAAGGCATGGAATATGTATCCAAGTAGCACCACAGTGTCTGATATGTATCCCTTAAGTACATATAGAACTTTTCTGGATTACCAAAGTCGTAAATCATACTAAAGTAACGGTTCTAAAATTAAGCAGGACTTCACACACTCGAGCTCAACCCTTTGTGCACGTTCCAGAAATTAATTTCATCCATGTCTAATTAGTTATCAGAGCTAATGCACGTTTGGCCGGTTCTATATCTCAAACAATAAAGCAAACGAAGTGCTAGCAGACTTTCCTGATAAACATTTTCAGATAAACAAGTCATGCTTGTGGAAAAGTGTGTGGAAGAGCGATTACTGTTTTTCTTATCATGTACAGCCAAAAATATTTTATTCTACAAAATGTGTGTGTGTGTGTGTTGGATTGAAGATAAATTAGCAGTATTGCGTATGAAAGTATGTTTTTTTTTCTTTCTTTTTTTTTTTTTTTTTCGATATAATGATTGCGCGTACATCCAGTTAATGTGTTTCAGGTTCTTTATGTATTTCCTGTGATGTGATTCCTGTGACAAGCGCGACTGATATCCAGTTACTCGGCACGTTGTCTGAGTGACGTTGTGTAAATTGTTAAAAGCGAGCTGTCCGGCTTTGGTCTGATTGCTGTAAACGAATCCTCGGAAGATCAGTGATCCACCGACGCTTACACGCCAAACAGCTCTAATCCGTAAGCCGACAAATGGCCTGTCCTCGTACCGTACTTTCAACAAGAGAGTGTAAAAAATGAGATGCGAAAGACGGATGTAGTTTGTAATTCTCCTGTAATTCTTGTGTTTACTTTTATTTATCGAAATGAAAATACTGTCTAGTTGATCAAATCTCTCAGTGAATGAAATGGTGCTACAATAAAGAATTGTTGTGAGGTTTGAATTGAATACTGTTTTTTTTCCCCCCTCTCTATAAGGCTGTGTGTCCTTTCTTGAGTTGATCTAATTACACCAACAACCCTTAGGTTCATTTATGCCTGTGAAGAGCTAGCAAAGTCTAGCCTGTCTGGTCCCATCCCGCAGAAAAGCCAATGTGAATCACTGTGAAACGTGCAAAAAAAAAAAAAAAAATTAAGTGTCAATAGTTTCCGTGATCGAAAGGCCCTGGAACATCCACACATTCAGTCCATTGTGCAACCCAGAGCTGGTCCATGAAGCATAGCTGGGGGTCTATACTTGATATATTTTTTTTCTGTTTTCTTACAGTGATTTCAAAACTCAGTATTACCAACCAAAGCCAATATACTCGGGTAGCAAATTGCTGTTTGGTAAACGTTCATCAAGCTCAGCCATTCTACTGGGCCAGCAAAAGGTGCCAGTACTGGTTAATGTAATTTAATCCATTGGAACAAATTTGGGCCACTAGTTGTGGCTGCTAAAAATTCAGCTGCCATTAAATCAACCATGCCAATGTTACGCCATCACTGTTCGTTTCAACACTGGCCCAACTAAATTTTGCCCTTTGGCGAAATGCTGCCAAAGTTGCCACACTTTCACATTTCACAGTAGCCTCCTACAGTATAACAGATGTGCAGTCAACATCAGTTTCACTTTTTATTTTATTTAGTTTTCTGTTTACAGTAACACATTTTACTTTAACTGGTCAAATAACAAACCTCCATTTAGATTCATCCAACCAGGGACCTCAGGGCACAATCCAGGGGACTGTTGAACTAGTTGAATTTTTGAAAAAAAAAAAAAAAAGAGAGAGAGAAAATCCGTAGTGAAGATATCTACTGTAGTTATTTTACAGTTAAAGGTGTTCCTGGCAACACAAGAGTCATGGAGCCCCTGGTCACAATGAAAAGCAAACTACCAGGCAGCTAAAGGCTTAGTGGTGTCACCAGGGTTGTGGATCTAAACCTCGCCTCTGCTTTTGCCTTGCTTGGTCCAAGCAGGTTCCATTAAAGGCTGATTAACATTTCCAAATTGTCTACACGCGTCCTACAATGGGTTGGCACCACATCCAATGTGCACCTTTCCTTGTGCACTGGCAAAGTCCACTTCAACCATACACAGTATAAACGTTGTAGGTAATAGATGGATGGATAATATCAATATTAACTGATTGACATACCTGTGTATACTCTTAAAAAAAAAAAAAATATATATATATATATATATATATATATATATATATATATATATATATATATCGCAAGATATTATTCCCACAAGAATCCAAGAATCTTTTAACTTTTAACTAAACTATTCTTTATTGAATTAATCAAATTGGATAGTATCAGGGACTACATGATTGAGCTGATATAATAGGATAAAATATGAGAAGTTTAACTTGCTAAGAATTGATTTTATTTATATAGAGAAAAGCAAAGCATCTTTACAGAAATCCAGACGTTAGATTTAGATCCATAACAAACAAATCAGGGGTGAGAGAGGTCACATTGCTGCTTGCTGGATATGTATCGGATTCCAGTTCCTTTGATGAAAGTGGCACAAATTGGATTGAAATTGTAGGATTTAAACTTCCTAGTCTAGGAGCTTGAAAGAGAGAGAGAGAGAGAGAGACATTGATATATAGGCCAATGCTAAGGCCAGTGAGAGGGATGAAACAGAGGAGGTCACCTGCCTACAACCGTCATCCACTGACTCACCTGAGTGGAACCCCTCCTTTGTGTGTGTGTGTGTGTGTGTGTGTGTGTGTGTGTGTGTGTGTGTGTGTGTGCACATGTGCATCTATGATCCTAGATCTATCCCTGAAGCATTTCTTAGGCTCACCAGACCCAGACTGATGGATGGGGGGCTTCTCTGACCGACCCCGTGTTGTGACAGACGACAGATGTTCTCCAATAATGTTTATCGGGCTAAAGCCTTCAGCCAGGGACGACACACACCTGTTTCTAGATGAGAAGGGGCCTCGAGACCATCCACACACACACACACACACACATATACATAGTACACTCCTGACACCAGTCAAACAAGCCTCCAAGGGCCATCCATCCAGCAAACACTGGGTGGCCACAGTGCTACACACCGTGACTTTAATCTGCTATAGATGACACACACACACGTACACACACTCTCCCTTGGCACAAGTGTCCGGCAAACCGTGTCCCAGAAATAAATAGCGAATTCCGGCGCTTGTGAACGTATTCAAAGCCATGAAAAGCTTCCTCCGCTGCATTCTTGACACCGAGCGCAGTCTAACACGAAACAGCTTCCATGATGGATTTGTTTTTACACTCCTGACCACGTGCTGCCAGTCAGCAACCACCGGCAACCATAAAAAGTATATTTAACTGTTAAGTTAGTCCGCTCCTGGTTTTAGATATGTATGCTGTTTTTTTTTTTTTTTTTGGGGCAACAAATACTGGCAAATCTCAAAATGCTTTCATTCAACACAAAGTGCTGTTTTTTTTTTTAAATTTTATTATTAATGAAGGACTCATTAATGAATAACGAAAGAAAAAAACTTTCACATTTTGAAATATTTCCGTATTGTAGGATTCTAACCTCAGCAAAACAGGTCCAAGTTATAAATAGCAGGTTTACAGACCAGACATCTGGGATTGTATTGCTATGAAATCTGACATAGACAGGTTTTCTTAAGTCGCCAGTGTAATGTTTAAAAATGCAGAAACATCTGGGTTAGCTAGCGAGTTAGCCGTTTAATAGAGTAGAATTTCTGCAATGTGAAAAGATTATTACCTGAGACGATCCCGGTAAAATATATACCATATAATAATGTGTCTTCTCCATGAAGATGAAGATATACTGTAGACCTGCGGTAGACCTGCGATTAAGGAAAAGCAACACACTGGCAACGTCAATCAACATGATCTGGGATCTTTCTATAAATGGGTTGAGAAGTTTTTTTTCATGAGGTAATAAAGCTTTTTATTGTCCATTATTGTGGTATATTTGCAACTTACTGTATAAAGAGACTTGTAGACTTTATATTGTTTAAATTAACGTTATGGCGGTATGGTGGCATCGTGGTTAACACCTCGCCTTGCACCTCAGGCGTAATTGGCGTTCCCAAATTGCACTTGCATTTGAATAAATACCACTGGTGTCCACAGTCCCTAGTTGGACTACAGAGGTTCCTGGATGGATGGATGGATGGATGGATGGATGGATGGATATTAACATTGTATTAATTCATTCATCAGTTTAAATGAACACAAGTCAACCAAGTCATTCATCTGTAAGTATAACGGTCAAGTTCAAGATACGACCAAAAAAACTTTCTCAGTGTGTGCTTTTAATTCTCTAACAGCTATACATACATACATTATTATTCGGTGTAATTCATGAATAATTGATAGAGTTGACTGAAATAAAATAAATAGCGAGAACACGGTTTTCAGCCTTTAACAATCTTGAAAAAGTCATGAGTTTGGGTGGATTTTTAAGGCAGTGCATCAAGACATTCAGGAAGAACTGTACTGAGAAATAATACGTACTGTACCAGTGAAATGTTTGGACACACCTTGGGTTTTCCTGATTTTTATTTCTTTCTGCACTGTAAAACGATGCTGACGGCGTCCATAAATATATCTGCAATAATCTTGTTTGAACAGATGATATTGCGAAAAATCGTCTGATTTAAATAGATCTTTAAATTGGTGATTTCTGAGGCTGGTGACTCTAAATGAACTTCTCTTCTGCAGCAGTCGTAAGTTTTGGTCCTGCTTTCCTGGGAAGGTCTTCATGAGAGCTTGATGGGGTTTTGCAAATGCACTTGACAGTACTGTTCTAGCAAGCACTGTTCCAGAATAGCTTTAAAAAAAAAATCATGTCTCAAAAAAAAAAAAAAAAAAAAAACTGTTGTTGTTGTTACTTAATTACCTAATTCCACCTAATTTACTATTTCATAATTAAAATTTACAGTATTGTTCTACAAGGTAGAAAATACATCACTAAACAACAACAACAACAACAACAACAACAAAAAAAAACTGAATTAGAACGTGTGTCCAAACTTTTGACTTGTACTGTAGGAGAAAGTGTAGATAGTTAAAATAATTTAAATCTATATAAATAAAGAAAGGTTTTGTTTGTACTTGGGGTTAGAACTCGCTCTTTCAATGATATCTTTACGTTTCATACATTGGAGGACCAGAAAATTTCTCAGAAAATTAATTTGACAGAATTTAACGATATTTGGTATCTGAAGTTTAAATTTTCCTGCGCCATAAATGAAATCAAAATGTTGAGTAACGTTAAAGTTATGAGCATAAACAAGGCATAAATTGTATTTCTTTGCATTAATAAGTTAAGCAGAGCGTTCTGCCGTACAGACAGACAGACAGACAGACAGACACACATGTACCTGGGCTTCAACCTGAAATAATAATAATATCACTGATTACATTAAAGCTGAGCAGCTTTTAGCTTAAACTCTTTTACTGTTAATGTCTGGTACTTACATTAATATTTAATATTTAAAACATTAAAAGTGTAGCTCTACATCCGAATGTGCACGCAATTATTACAAATTTGTTAATGCACAAATAGTTTTGAGTTTTTTTTCTATATTGTAGAATTTGATAGAATCAGAGAAAAAGAAAACTTTCAGATTCATAATGAGTACATTACAATGAATGGCAGAAATAAAGAACAAAAGGAAGTGTCTTTATCTGAGAAATGTACAGTAATTACGTCTGAGTACAAGAATTCCATTTTTACAAAGTATGACTAAAGTCTAAGTACCATGTAATAATAATTATTAAAAGCGACAAATTGCAGTTTTTTAAAGAGCGCACGTAGGAAAGTATGCAGAGCTCAAGGAAGGCCTGAAGTAAAAAAAAAATTTTTTTTTAAGTGCAGAAGTACTGGAACACAGTTCATTGAAAGACATGACAGTTGTGTTGTGTGTTTTTCCTGAGTGGAATTTCCATTCTTGATTCCATTCAAAGGTCAGAATTATTCGTTCCAACATAAAATAAACGCAGCCACGATAAGCAGTCCTGTGATAAAGCGGTACGATAACGCTAAAGGGCTGAGCTTCAAAAAGTGACAGAAATACATCACAAATCCCAGTTGAGTTCCAGGGGAAAATTCTGTGCTATATTTACGGATCTCATAGATACCATAAAGTTCACACAACAAGGCGTGCGTGGAGCGATCTGCTGTGCGTTTCACACTGCGTGAAGCCTTTTCTATCTCATTATGATGCCATTACACGACGGAGAATCGGAGTAGCCGTGTCCCCTGCTTCCTTTCCTGCATGTTTACTCGCTCCCAGAAGACCTCTGAACTGGCCCCTGACAAAGATATCTGGAGTGATAATTAAAAAAATAAATAAATAAAAAACCGAGCCAAGGAAGAGGAGCTATCAGTGAGAGGGAAAATGCTGGAGTGCTTTTTTCAGGCTAGAAAAAACAAACCCAGAGAAAGCTAAGTCTGTGCAGGACAGATGTGTATCTTCTAATTCTCTCACACTGGGGAGGTTGTTATGCGATGTAAATGTGTTTGCTTGTCTTTTATTCTTGAACTGCTTTTGTTTAGGGCATAATCTTTCGGACCCGTGAGGAATTCGGGTGTGTTAACGTGTTGGAAATCCCCACATAACGTCGATAACATCAGTGAAAATGGACAAGAGGGCATTGAAAGAGATTGTGAGGCTGAGAAAAGGCCACTAGGGGCTGCTGATAGCAGCGCGCAGCCCAGTTAAACCAAGGACCATGTGATATTTTCCCCTGGATACTCAGAGCTAGGATACACACACACATGCGCACACACACAGTCACAACATTCATAGTCATTATTAATTTCTATGTAAGAATCAAAAGTAATTAATTCAAAAGAAATGATAATGAAAAAAATAGAAATTGAGAAGAAAAAAAGTTGAACAGATACAGATATTAAAAATAAATAAAATAAGTAAATAAATAAATTAAATAAAAAAAAAATTTGAATTGATATAAACAAGAAATATGATTTCTAAACAAAGAAATACCGCAAAAAAAAAAAAAACACTGATCTAAAATGAAAGCATAAAAACTAACATGCATGTAGAAAGCAATATAGAGTTAAATCAAATTTTTGGTGCTACAAAATACAGAGGAACCTCGTCATATTAATTGAATCAGTTCGTAAAATGAAAATACGTATTGTGAAACGCATTTTCTCATAGGAAATAATTAAAATGCAAAAAAAAAAAAAATTTAAATAATTTACATTTTTCTGCTACCCAAAAAATATTACCAATATTACCAATTTTCAACACTAATATGAATTTTTTGGCATATAAAACTAATCAAACCATTTGGAAAAGACATGTCAGTGAAGTAGAATATGAAATAAATAACCTCATTATAAACCTCATTTAACCTTAATTTATGATTCTTCTTGGCACCGGCTGTTTGAAAAACCAAACTTGCTACCGTCCTTGCTAACACGGTGGTATGCTTTCAATAAATCTTGCACAAAATGCAAAAAAAAAAAAAAAAAAACACAAAAAATGCTTCACTTGGTTTTCCACTGACGCAAACAAGTTTTGAATGGTAACTTATGCTGAAAATGCTTCGTATGCCGAGGCTAATTTCTTGCAAAATTAAAAATTCTTCAGGTGAAAATTCTTCAAGCCGAGGTTCCACTATATTTTGTAATCATGTCTCTGTACACTAAAATACTTACCATGTGAAAATGTTTGATATTTGAAACATGTTCTAGAAACTTAAGCTCCTAAAAGAGATGTGCAAGTTCAAGCACCTGAGCGGTGAATAGCTTTAAGCTCAGCAGGTCTTTGTTGTCCTATCTATGAGCTAGCAACTTAACATTAGTTAACTTAGCACAATTTACTCTGGATATTAGCCAGCTAGCTACTGTATTTGCACACGTTTTCCAACAATCAGAATTAAGAAAGCAGAAAAATCAATGAAATTCAGTGATATACTGTAGCATTACTGTTGTTTTGTGTTTTGTGTTTTCACTCTTATGCATTTCTCCTTTTGCTAATATTTTAAACTCCAGATTAATATGATTTATGTTTGCTGTTTCTTTGCAGTCTTCTGATATTAGTGACATTTAACTTAATTATGTGATTGCAGATTCATCACAATTTTTTTTTTGCATATCCGCTGTACAGTATGTTACAAATAGACTGCCCTGGGACACTAATTGGCCAATTATGTTGCAAGAAACGACTGTCCTGTGTTAATCTTATGACTATTCTTTGCAGCATGGTTGCACACAAAATAATTATGATTTTATTTGATAATAGTTACTTGGGCGGCACAGTGTCGCCGTTTACCTCCAGTCCGTTTACCTGAGTTCGATTCCCGCCTCGGATCTGTGTGCATGGAGTTTGCATGTTCCCCCCGTGCTTGATGGGTTTCCTCCGGGTGCTCAGGTTTCCTCCCACAGTCCAAAGACATGCAGATTAGGCTGATTGCCGTTCCCAAATTGCCCATAGTGTGTAAATGACAAGTGTGAATGTGTATGTGTTTATGTACCCTGCAACAGATTGGCATGTATACAGGGATAGGCTCCAGGCCCCCCATGGAAACGTGTATACAGGATGAAGTGGTTTGGACAACGAGAGAGAGAGAGTGAGTAAATATTTCCTTGTAGAAGTGTTCCTTTTAGAGTCTGGTTCCTCAGGGAGTTTTTTCCTTGCCATTTTGCGGCATCCAAATCTATATACAGATTTTTATATAACAGCTTTCTGGCACTAAGCACAACAGGAAGAGAAGACAGTTTAAACTGTATAATAAGTCTGCTTAATAAGCTCTACTGTATGTTTAACAGGGACAAAGTATATCACTGGATCAAACAAATAAGCTTATACAAGCCTTACAACTGTTGCATTGTCATATACTGTATTTTTTACATTGTGATCTCACAAAGGAAGCAATTCTGGCAAATGTACAGTATAAGGTGCACCAAGTGTCATATGCATATCATATGCATAACATTCTAGCAAGAAATCTAAAATCTAAAACCAAAAACTGATGCACAATGAAGCCTCCCAGGAAAAAGGAGCATATAAGGGAATAGTAGTTTAAAGATCAACACGTTTCTCTGCTAAGTAACCAGTTCACTGGCTCCTACAGGCACTCTGACTGATCTTGTCATATTAAAACCATATGCACAGCAGGATCCGCAGCCATCAATAACACTAATTACACGTTTCCTGGAGGAATGCAGCATTTTAACAAGAGTCACTGCTCACTAGCTGACACCAGGCCACTCGGACTTTGTCAGTAAATTTGCTTGTGGAACGGAAAACGAGAGGCTGTTGTTACATTTGTGGAAGAAGGATTATTAAAAAAAAGAAAAAAAAAAAGACTTTGCTAGGTGACTTATGAGTGAGTGCGGCGTTCTGCGCCATCTGGCAAGACTGAGCAAAAAAAACCCCAAAAATATATACTGCCAAAATTAAACAATCCTAGTTTTAAACCCAATAAACTTGATGTAAGCTTCTGTAACACTTTCCATGAAGCTCATATTCATAAATCATTATAATGGTGCTTGCAGTTCTTTGCAAGTTGAAAATGATTTTTGTAGGCCTTTATAAAACTCTAATAATGCCTCCAAAGGCTTTACTAATTGTGAGAACTTAATCATGTGTAATGTTAATGCAAATATTGATTAAGGTCGTTTTGTACAGATATAACTAATAATGTTATATAGGAACTGGTACTGTAATTATTTTAACAAATATAAAAACAATATAACTTTTAAACATCTTACATAGAAGACAAAATACAGCTTGGAAATGATCAGTGATAGACAGCCAGACAGACTGGTTTGAGCTGACAGGAAGACAATAGTAACGGCAATAACCACTCTGTACAACCGCGGCGATTTGAAAAGCATATCAAGACGCATCTCAAACGAAATCTTGGGGTAGAGGAGCTTCGAGAGTGTTTCAGGGTCCAAGGCAGGTTCCTACATCGTATTAGTAATATGATTGAATGTTCTGGCAGGTTGGTTAAAACATGGTTAAAAGCCCATTGACACGGCTCCATCCACTGGACTGGGTCAGGTGATCCCTTATAGTAAGAGCAGGCAATAGCAAACCTCCTTTAATAGGCACCCAGCATCAGGAAGTGCCTCTACTGTACCTCTTTTAAGCTTTAGGTCTCAGGCAGGCTACAATCGCTGCAGTCTTGAACACTCCAAATAAAAGTATCAAAAATTGGTGAAATTCTCACAAAGATTTTGGTCTCTTCTACCATTTGTCTCATACTACAAATAACAGGAACTCAAGCAATCTATCCCAATTCTAAGCATCACTGTGAGCAAAGGTTATGGATAATGTTTTTCGGCATTTGATTCAATTCGATGAAATTGTGTGCATTATATAACACGGAACAGTCCTTTCTGGTATCATTTTGCCTGATCCATGCAGTTTCTCCTAACAAGTTCCATACGAGCCTCAATTAATGGTAAGGGGTGCAAAGGGTGCTTTGGCATGACCAGCGACCATTTACCAGCTGAAATTTACTACAGGACGCATAACACTGACAGCTTTTTGGGAGTTACAGCAACTGTGTCACTTCCTCACGTCTGAGTATCCTTCATCACTCTGTACAACCAATTCTTATCAATTGTGAAATATGGGTGGGACTGCCCCAAAGATAAATCCCCACAAGGGGAGGAAAAGCAGATCACCCTCAACCTTTGTTTCTCCCTGACCTGGACCTGACGTTAAGAGTCCTGACACAGCCATTTATGTGCATTCCACACTCCATCTATACTTCACGCAGGACCCATCCATAAGCACTTGTCTAATCAAAGATGTTGAAAACCCTGCCCAAGAACATCCAGTTGGGACAGTGGATGGGTGAGGCATGTACTACAGTACGTGTCACCTTGACGCCATGCGTGATGGAAACTAGTGGATAGTTGTTTGCATTCCTATTCATACACCCAGATTCCCCACGAATCGGGCTCTCATGGACTGAAGTCTGATTGCACCCCGAGTCCACGAAGGCCGATTGCATACCACCTTGTGATTTCACAGGTGACCTGGTACATTCCTGATAAATCAGTGGAGGCTTGCTGTGCATCAGGAAACCTCCCTATGGGGCACTTATCCTGTGAATTCCTGGATATCTTACCTCCGGCAACCCTGTCTGGCCTTTACCTTGGTCCCGGTGGGCATGGGGGAGGCGGGGGGGGGTCTGCGGGGAGAAGAAAATAATCCTGGTGGTGAGGTGGAAAGGGGTGGCAAAATATGGGTTCAGGGAGACGGTTTCGGGAGAAGGGACCCCTGTTGTGCATACAGAAAAGGATGTGAGGACACAAGAGAGGGTGATGAAGAGAAAAAAAGAGGTTGTAAAGGAAGACCACCTGCTTCCTGATACACCACCAAATGATTCTCAGACAGTTGCTCATCCTTTTGCTCTGTCATTGATGCTGTTCAAAGCCACTGTACACACTTCTGTATATCGGTTGAGAGGTAGCACGGGCATTGTTGTTTTTTATTTTGGCCCTGTACAATAATCCAAGGCATTAATAAATATTATACAATGGCACCATGGCATACAAATTTAATCCATTTCAGAGGCGAGTTCTTGCAGATAAGCCATTCCAGCCACCCAAACTTATGACCAATATTACCAATTTCCAACACTATGGTCATATTTTTCATATTAAACAATCAAAAACATTGAGAAAAGACATGTAAAAGAAGTAAAATATGAAATAAATAGACATTAAACCTCACTTAACCTCCATTCTACTTGGCACCGGTGGCTTTAAAAACGAAACAAAGTCGCGCTGTTTTCTTCCAAAATTTGAATTCTTAAGGTAAAAATTCTTAACATGGGGTGCCACTCTATTTTATAGCTCTGTTTTTATGTCACCAGCAGCTGTGATCGAATTCTCTGGTTCCGGAATGGCATGAGGTGGAGTGAGTGGAGGTAAACTGGTTAATTCTGGCCAGGGCTGGAAGCAAACAAGCTAATCAAGAAAAAAGCGGTGGTGGTAGCTCTAACGGCACCCAGGAGCCACGGTGGTGGATGTGCCAACTACGGTCACAGTCCCATGTGTGAGTGTGTGTCTGTTCATGCATGAACATTCATACACATGTGAGCCATTATGTGTTAAGCACATACTGTATATTAGAGTAAGATTTGTGTGTGTGTGTGTGTGTGTGTGTGTGTGTGTGTGTGTGTGTGTGTGTGTGTGTGTGTGTTTTCTGTCCCCATGCCAGAAGTTGCATTATGGTAGTTGGATAGGAGAGGATTCCCAAGTGATGCCCCGTGATGAATGTGTATACCAATGGCTCCCTAAGGACACACACACACACACAGACATTTTTGTGGGACAGGTTGTGGAACAGTTTCTGAGAGAGGTTGTGATGAATCGAGCTTGTTGAGGCAATTAGCTGATAATGCATTGATTATATCATCCAATGTGTAGGTCTCTCTCTCTCTCTCTCTCTCTATCTCTCTCTCTCTCTCTCTCTCTCTCACACACACACACACACACACACACACACACACACACACACACACACACACACACACACACACACACACACACACACACACACACACACACACAC
>JAAGKR010005907.1:0-47141 GCA_011419295.1 Clarias macrocephalus
GTCGCTGCACATGAAGGTCAAGAAGGCACAGTAAGAGAACAATGTTTTGTCTACTTTAAGTTACTAAATGTCCTCATAATGTCTACTTTTCCCAAATAAAGACAGCAAAGGTTTAGTTTTTTTGTAATTTGTTTTCCCAAACTGGGAACTTTGGGAGTTTTGTTAGCTTTTCCTGATTGTCTATTGTTGCTGGAAATTATGGAGATATTTGAGATGTGTGTGACAGCTCTGTATGAGCACATCAGGTTTAATCTCATGACTCTTTTAAACACCCACGCAAAAAGTAGAGGATAATCTGTGGGTTCCACCACCTTTCCTCTCAGCTGTTCAGTTTAGTGTCGTTGTAAGAGAGCAGGTGGGTGAGATTTAATGTCTATCTCACTTCTTTATCTGCGATCTTAAGGTTTCGATCATCTACTGCCTGGCTTCTGTACCACATACGGCAGTTATTTTTCATCACAATCTTTTGGATACAGCTATAGGTGGCGTCGATCATGTGCACTTCGTACTGCCATGTCTCTGACCTGAGTGTTTCATGAGACAGAACTGCAGGCAGGGGGAATCTCCAGGGCTTTTTTTGGGGGGTGTTGGCATCCTCCCTGTTGAAAAGAAAATGACAAAACCATCCTCTCTGTAAAACCACCATCCCTCTTACCATCCCCTTTAAATTAATAATGATGTGTATTATGTTTAATTCGTCCTGAATTTTTTTTTTTAACTTTCTAAGAATGATCATTTCCTGGAAATATACATTGACCTTATATATTATGTGACTGTGACCATACAGTCGTACCTAAATTGAATCATCTTCAACCTAATAATGGTGATTAGCCAATCGGATTTATTTGCATTTCTGCAACTGCCAATGGAACAGCTTTTGACATAAGAAGTGAAGAGAATGAAGACTTCAGTTTAACATGGGAGTTTTCAGAAATGAAAAACTTTAATGATAATTAAAGACGAGTTTACCCAAATTTGTGTAATTTTATTCTCAATTTGAAGAAAAGGTTTTTGTTTTTCCATTAGACTTTGTGGCTTCACCTACATACCTGGGTACAAAAGTGTCAAAAATAGATTTTAAATGCCATAATAGTACGTTTATGGCTTGTGTGCGTGTGTTTAAGAGAGAGAGAGAGAGAGAGAGAGAGAGAGAGAGAGAGAGAGAGAGATAGACTTGTTTGTGGTCATACAGAACTACAGTACTATTAAACCCCATTGTTTCATTACTAATGTTTATGTAGGTTTTTATTCTCCCCTTATAATCCACCCCAGATGAAAGCCATGGAAAGGATCTAATGAAAGTTGTGATAATTACATGTGTTTCGTTTTAATGCTCCCATTTGATTTATTTAAGGTTACATTTTGTTAATAAAACTGTTCTTAAACATTTGACGTCTTTTGCAATCATTTTGTTTGGTTAGTTGTAGGTCCGACTCCAAAAAAAAAAGCAACAAAAAAAAAACTTCCATCTACCATCCAAACTTCCAAGCTACCATCCCCCTTTGAACGACAACTGAGTATCTCCACCACTTTACTTGTGTACCTGCGCAGTCTGAAATGTACCATTCATTACAACCTGTCGCTCTCCAACTCATGATCTCTTACAAATAAAAAAATTATTCTGAACGACCTTTCATTGTTTAGATTTTTTTTCTGTTAACGGCTACATGGCAAAAAGTGCAAACAGTGTTTTTTTCTGAACATATTTTCCCTGATCGTTCTTTTCTTTGCTCCCTGTGAGTTTCTGGTTTGGGAAGAGGGATGGCTGTTATATTTAAAAGTTATTTTAAGTGCTGAGTCTACACTCCGGACAGCTTTTCTAGTTTAAAGTTGTACTTGTTTGCAATTGACTAGCGTAAGCATGCGTTGTTGATTAGCAGAGAGTTTTTAGAGATAGTTAAAAGTAAAAAAATAATAATCTAATAGTCATAAATCTAAAAATAATCTGATGAGTTTTAATGTAATCAGTGATATTATTATTTCAGGTTGAAGTCCACGTACATGTCTGTGTGTCTTTCTGTACAGCAGAACTCTCTGTCTAACTTACTGTATTAATACAAAGAAGTCACATTCTGTAAGGTTAAGTATCTTCTGTCTTGTTTACACAAATTTTTACTTCTTTTTTCGTCAGACAAATACCCTCCCTGTTTAAAGTAGATTATTAAATCCGGCACATAACTGTTCATAACAATAATTTTACTCAACATTTGGATTTTAGCGCATAACACTTTGGGTATTTTACAGATACGTTTGCTCTAATGACTTGTGTTTTATCTGATTGTGGTGTTTTACTTTAATCCTTTTATTAGCACCATGGTTTCGGAACATATGAGACTTTCCGAATATTTTTCACAGGAAGAATAAACATACAATGATCTGTACATTTCATCATTGAAGGATCAGTTTTCATAGTGTATTTGCCTTTTTTTGGAGTGATCCATGCTGAATTGCGTGTTTGTTTTTGCATGAGGATTTGGGTGCTTTGCAGGGGCATTATGCTAGTTTCTTTGTCTTTAGCATACTCTATGTATTAATGATAAATTAAGATTGGCAATTTTGAGTAACGCTAATAGCCACGCCCACCTCGAAGGAAAAAGTATAAATGTGTCTCTGGATAGTGTGATATAATCAGGCACAAAATTGCTCATAACTTCCCTTATTAATTTAATTTAAAGCAAATACTGAAAAACTGGCAAAGTTTCATGAAAATCCTTTTGAGCCAGTTTTTGTGTGATTCTATGACAAAATCAGCTGGACAGACCTACATATAAACAGACAAACATACAAACCTGATTCCAAAAAAGTTCGGACACTGTACAAATTGTGAATGAAAACAGAATGCAATGATTTCAATATTTTATTCAGAATGCAACGTAGATGACATATCAAATTTTTAAACTGAGAAAATGTATCATTTTAAGGGAAAATAAGTTGATTTTAAAGTTCATGGTATCAACACATCTCAAAAAGGTTGGGACAAGGTCATGTTTACCACTGTGTGAATCCCCTCCTCTTTTTATAACAGTCTGCAAACATCTGGGGACTGAGGAGACAAGTTGCTCAAGTTAAGGAATAGCAATGTTCTCCCATTCTTTTAGCATTGATGCTGCCTTTCCAGATGTGTAAGCTGCCCATGCCAAACGCTCATGTAACCCCATACCATCAGAGATGCAGGTTTCTGAACTAAGCACTGATAACAACTTTGGTTATCCTTGTCCTCTTTAGTCCGGATGACACAGTGTCCCAGTTTCCTCCCAAAAAACTTCAAATTTTGATTTGTCTGACTGCAGGATAGTTCTGGCGCTTCTGGATCATGTTTAGATATGGCTTCTGTTTTGACCTATAGAGTTTTAGCTGGCAGTGGCGAATGGCACAGGAAATTGTGTTCACCGTCAATGTTTTCTGGAAGTATTCTTGAACCCATGTTATGATTTCCATTACAGTATCATTCCTGTATGTGATGCAGTGCCGTCTAAGGGCCCGAAGATCACAGGCATCCAGTATGATCTTCCGGCCTTGACCCTTACGCACTGAAATAGTTCCAGATTCTCTGAATCTTTGGAAGGATATTATGCACGGTAGATGATGATAACTTCAAACTCTTTGCAATTTTTATCTGAGAAACTCCTTTCTGATATTGTGCTAATATTTTTTGCCGCAGCATTGGGGGAATTGGTGAGTCTCTGCCCATCTTGACTTCTGAGAGACCCTGCCACTCTGAGAGGCTCTTTTTATACCCAATCATTTTGCCAATTGATCTAATAAGTTGCAAATTGGTCCTCCAGCTGATTCTCATATGTACATTTAACTTTTCCAGCCTCTTATTGCTACATTTCCCAACTTTTTTGGAATGTGTAGCTCTCATGAAATCCAAAATGAGCCAATATTTGTCATGACATTTCAAAATGTCTCACTTTTAACATTTGATATGTTATCTATATTCTATTATGAATAAAATATTGAAATTTGAAACTTCCACTTCATTGCATTCTGTTTTTATTCACAATTTGTACAGTGTCCCAACTTTTTTGGAATCGCGTTTGTACATACATACATACTGTATATACATAAATACAGAGAGAGGTTGTTCTGAGACTAGTTTCTGGCAAATGATTTTAAATCCCTCATGGAGGGATTTAAATGTACATGGAGCAACACACCAGCATGTTCACACCCTGGACCATCTTGTCATCTGCCATGAACTCTTCTTAGTTTCCAGTATTGAGATTTGTGATAGCTGCATTTCTGATCACTTTTCCACAGTATTTGACTGTTTAGTACCCTCAGGTATGATCAAGCCCATCGTCCCAGTCTATACCCATCGCATAATCACTCTCTCAAGTGCTCATGAATTTACTGCTGCTTTCATGGACACGAAACATTTTACACTACACGGTCTTCACCGGGGCTTGTCCAAAAGACATCATGTTCTAATATTGTAGATTATGTGGCTCCTCATAAGCGTAAGTTGTCTATATTGATAGCTGAACCCTGGCTAAATGACATGACCTCTGAGACACCAATGCAGAAGTCTGATTTCATGTGTCACTTATAGTATCGTAAAAGATTGTTTGTCAGACTATCAAAGTGCCATGAAATCAGCAATATGTGACTATTTATTTAAAGTTAATAGATGACATTGTCCTGGAACATTATTTAAAACCATAAACTCTGTTTTAAATCCATTATCTACTGGTTTCATTGACACCTACTCAGATACCTGTCAGGCGCTTTTGGACTTTTTTGTGGGAAAAGTGTCTGGTTTGAATGTTTCATCAACATGGTTTGTTCGATTTTATAAGTTTGAACAAGTTTCTCTTTCCTTAATAACTGAAGTATATGAAAGCTATTGATTGTTCTCTAAATAAAATTCCTGCAAAGCTACTTAAATAGACCAATAGTACAGAGGAAAACTTCATGGAATAGTCTGACTCTCCATCATCTATTTCAAGCCAAAACAATAATGCAGCTCAATTAAATAATTGGTTTTATGTTTTAGTTTAGGGTTTTTTAAAGAGAGAATCTCATGAAGTAATGCGCCCATCATGCACAGTGTCCACTGTACAAGTATGATCTGGGGTTGCTTCAGTAGCTCAGGTCTACACTCAGCAACGTTTTGTTGCAATAAAATAAATGGGCATGGTATCCCAGCAATGGATTTTTTTTTTTCCTGACAGCACATGATTTGGCCAAAAATATAACAAAAATAAAATGTATTGATGTTTTATTTCTACAAGAAACACATAGTGATGCTGAAAATGCAGTGGATTGGAACAGGGAACGGACAGAGCAAAATTCTCAGGAACCAATTTTATTGTGCAGGTTACAAAAAAAAAAAAACAGACAGTGTAAAATAGCAATTACTAAACTTCCTCCTGGGAGAAGCAACGCTTGCTGTATATGTGAGTAGAGAAAACTAAATTGAGGGAAGAGCAGGTCAGGAGGTCAGTGAGGTGTGGCTCTGTGAAGTATGTCGAACAGCAGTGGTGTTACAGTGACATACTTTGCACTATAGTGGATGATGAACTGCAATTTACACATAATTTTTACTCAGTGATGTATTTAGTTATAATGTCTTCTCTTTCTTTGTCTTCCGGCTGTTCCCTTTCAGGCATCGACACAGCGAATCAGCTGCCTCCATCTAACTCTATCATCTGCATCCTCTTCTCTCACCCCAACTTACTTCATGTCCTCTCTCACTGCATCCATAAATCTCCTCTTTTGTCTTCCTCTAGACCTCCTGCCTGGTAGTTCCAACCTCAGCGTCCTTCTTCCAATATGCTCACAATCTCTCCTCTGTTTGCTCTGCACTGTCCTCTGCCTCACTCATTGGAGGATGTATGGTGTTGGTTAGCTCAATGTCTGCCGCACTAACTGCACCATCACTACAGTCAGTACCTGCAGACTCCCGCACCAAATTAGCCGAGTCAACACTCCCAGTGCTCTCGGGTGTGTTAGACCTTCATCTTCAGTAACTGTTTCTACAGGACTGATGTTTTGTGACGGACTGTCTGTTTCTTTTAAATCCTTTTGAAGACCTTTTTGGCTCTCCATCAGCGCTTCAGCTTTCAGCACTAGTTCTGTCCTGTCCACTGACAACTTCGCCTGGATCAGACTCACTTTGAGCTGCTTTATCAGGGCATGCTCTGATCTCATGCCCTTTTTGTCTTTAGCCGAGGCATCTCATGTTGTCAGATGTCGCATACAGGACATCGTCAAAGTTGTCCACACTCACATGAAATTTCAAGATGATCTCTTGTTGGTTATTGGGCATCATATAGACCAGATGCCTATGAGACACAACATGTTTCAGGAGAGGGGACCTGCACCCAGACCCAGTAGTTTTTTAATTGGGGAAACTATTTTCCCATGTCGTGACAGTTCATGTTTTAAGAACTCATCACTAATAAACGGGGGCACGTCAGCTAGAGTGATCCGTTTAGCTGGTGTAGAGGGAGGGTGAACAGGAATGAAGTGCTTATTCACTGTGATTCCCACCTCTACCACCGCGGTCACTTTCTCTAACTTATCAATAAATATCACAACAGCGCTGTTCATCCTAGCGGCACATTTAACGCTGCTGTGTCTCACAACTTCCCCCACTGCCAAGGCGACTTCTTCCACTGAACACGGAAAGCTAGCAGAGATTTTAACCCCGTGCTTCTGCGTCTGCTGAGTGAAGTCTGGAGCCATGTCACTACACACACACACACACACACACACACACACACACACACACACACACACACCAACCAGCATAAACGCCAGCCAGGGAAAAAAAGACACAGTTACGTACCTCCTACAACCCGTACAGATGTGGCCATTAAGAAAGTGCACATTTTCCCACAAAATTTTTTATTTAAATAAATGTGTTGTGCTTCACTGAATATCCACCAAGTGGCGCATGGAACAACTTTATCTAAAAGTCAGACCAAGTACAACGAAGAATTGTGTATAATTAGTTAGCCTAAAACAATATTCTGTCCAATGCTGAAGCAAACATGAATTTTATTTTGTTTTACTACAGATCTTTCATGATGAATGTGTGTATATGTGCTTCATATTATTTTAATAATAATGAAATGAGATGCCCTAAATCGTGCTTTAAAATTCATAATAAAACATTTCTTATATAGTTTTTGTAATGTCTTAACAAGGACAAAACAATGAAAGACATGGCAACGCCTCGGTTTAAATAGTGTTAAAATGTATTTAATTTCCTGATAGCAGGCTTTCTGATAGTGTTCACTATGCAAATGTCCTGATTTGTGAATATGTCAACATATCTTTGTTAAAAACAGAAAAATATCGACATTGAGCACCATCAGAAGCTATGAATATATTGAGGGTATGAATTTATAATGATAATCATCATGCTTTTTTGCTGCTTGTGTCCAGCATTGAATAATTGACCACGGCTGGAAAGAAAGAAAGCGCAGTCAAAGCAGAATCATTGTTGAAGAAAAGAAGAAAATAAAGAATAAATATATATCAGTATGTACAGTTTGAGCTTGACACTTTTATGAGCTCTGTCGCTTGCTGTCAATGGGCACAATACCTCAGATTGAAACATGACTGCCCCCTACAGGTAAGGTACATCATGTTCACAGCTTCCCATGTTCAGCTTGCAAGACCTCTTTTCTCAAACGTGCGTTCTTAACGGCCAAATCTGTATATACACACGACACACTGTGAAGCAACTAATTTCCACACATATATAAAAATATTTACATTACAGATTAAGGAAGAAGAAAAGATGGAAAGTTCACTCACTCACACACACTCTCACTCCCAGCATGCACTCGGAGAAAGAGAGAGCGTGAGGGCACGCGCATAAATTTTGGCAGAAACACAACAACAAAATTGTCCCTTTCAGTGTGTAAATGTGATAAAGCATACTGTAGATAATCACCAAGTAACTCAACCTTGAATACAAAGCAATATTGCTCTCCTCAATCATTACTAGAAGTTAAATTCAGCATTAGTTATTACTTTGTACTGTTTGGCCCAGTTCTGGCACAGATTCACATGCGATGTGCAGGACAGATCTGTGCCGTATTTGGCCCGTTGTGCAAAAATAAGCCGAGCCAAATCTTGTTACCAGATCAGTTACAGCTCTTTGGAAACATCTGGCCAGATGTGAGACAGAGTAGTTCTCCTCTCAGAGAATGATGTGTTCAGTCAATGAAAGAAAATACACGTATTTGTACATATGTATTATTATTATTATTATTATTATTATTATTATTATTATTATTATTTATTGACACACCACAACATTAAAGGATGTATATAGTAAAAAATGTCAGTGTGAAGCCTTCGCACCTTTCACTTCTTCATACAATGTTCTATCATAAAATGGTCCGATTTTTATGTGATTTTTGTGAATTTATGTGATTCTTCTCTAAATCTGTCCTCACATTCTTCAGTTGTTCACC
Source organism: Clarias macrocephalus (assembly GCA_011419295.1). NCBI lineage: Eukaryota > Metazoa > Chordata > Actinopteri > Siluriformes > Clariidae > Clarias > Clarias macrocephalus. The sequence continues at coordinate 8,439 of JAAGKR010005907.1, forward strand.
ATAACAATTTCCATATTTTGTTCTTTATTCAATACCATTAATCATTACCATTTTTCTTTTTTAATAGAAGTTCTCCAGCAATGGTGTCTCTCACAGTGCTTTCTCCACTTTATCTGGTGTTTCTCTTCATGATCTCAGGTAAATCTCACATTTACAATCTCACACATGTTCATATTGTAAATAATATAAAACACTGTGCTTCACTTGAAATGACTTTGTTAGATGTGACAGAGGTGTGTTTGAAACTTCATCTTCTGCTTAAAAAAACTGAACTTCAGGCCACAAGCTGTACTTAGAATCAGTGAGATTGAAGTTATAGATAAACAAATGTGAATGTAAACTAAATAATGGATTCTGTATTAAGAATAAATTTTCATTTTAATTCATGAGCCCTGAATTTAGAGCACATTTGTATGTCCAAATCCTGCACACAGTTTTTTTTTTTTCAGTGTTAAATAATTATGTTTATTTCTCCATCCCAGAGTTCCAGAGGAGAGAAGTGAAGCTGTAAACTAACTCAGTGTTTTATGGGGCTCAGGATAATGACCTCTAATAACCTCTTTCATGTGTGATGTTTCAGGAGCTCTTGGGAATGGATGGAGTGTGACATACAGCCAGAACAAACTCTGTGCTTTAAACAGATCTACAGTGTTTATGAGCGGCTCGTACACACACCCAACACATCTTACAGTGACAGAGACAATTTGGTTAATAAACCCAGTTAAGGGTAAACAGCCGACTGATCTGCGTAATGAACCAGGTTACTCAGGCAGAGTGGAGTATTTAGGAGATAAACAGAAACACTTCACCCTCAGACTGAGTGATGTGAAGAAAACAGATGAACACAGGTACTACTTCAATATCAGAACAAATGTAGAAAAAGAAAAATGGATGGGTGAACCTGGAGTTACTCTCACTGTTACAGGTAAATAAAATTTATCTTATTTTCTACATCTATCACTCAGGCCATAATCTCTCTTCAGATACAGGAGCATCAGGGGGAGTTTTTTTTTTCCTCCTTTATTAAAGAATAAACTGAACAATAGGTGCTGAGGGAAAAGAATGATTAGCTTTTAGATATGAGATAAGTGAGACACTTAAAAAAAAACACATTGAAAAGAAAATCAATAAATCAAAAAACACTTTATTGGCCTCAGTAGTTTTCCTGATGTAATGTGTCTCTGTGTTTAAGATCTTAAGCTGATCGCTCCTGCAGAAGTGACAGAGGGACAATCAGCCGTTCTGACCTGTAAAACCACCTGCAGTCTGACTGATTCAACATTCATCTGGTACAAAAACAGCCGTGATTTAACCACAAACACCATCAAGAGCAATGAAGTCCACCTGCAGCCGGTCAGCAGTGAGGATGCAGGCAGTTATAGCTGTGCTGTAAGAGGATATGAACATCTCCCCTCTCCTGCTCAAACCCTCAGAGTCAGATGTGAGATTCATTTACTTTACTCTTATCTGTACACACACACGCGCGCGCACACACACATTTATTTACTTAACTGTTTTTTGTTTATTTATTTATTTTCATTTATTCATTTATTTTAATTTAGATTCACCAAAGAATGTCTCAGTGACCATCAGTCCCTCTGGTGAGATAGTGGAGGACAGTTCAGTGACTCTGACCTGCAGCAGTGATGCTAACCCACCTGTGGAGAACTACACCTGGTTTAAGGGAAGTATATCATTGGGAAAGAAAAAAACCTACACAATCACCAAGATCAGCTCTGAGGACAGTGGAGAGTACAAGTGCAAGTGCAATAATGAAGTCGGACATCAGGACTCCAGCAGTGTAACTCTGAATGTTCTCTGTATGTTAAAGCTGAAGATCTTCTCACAGCCAGTAACATAAAACTATCATGATTTTACTTTTAAGTGTTATATTAATTTCTATTTTAGATCCTCCAAAGAACGTCTCAGTGTCCATCAGTTCCCCTGGTGAGATAGTGGAGGGTAGTTCAGTGACTCTGACCTGCAGCAGTGATGCTAACCCACCTGTGGAGATCTACACATGGTTTAAGGTGAATGAACCCTCAGCTGTAGGATCTGGACAGAGTTACAGAGCTCTACAGAGTGGACAGTACTACTGCGAGGCTCAGAATAAACTCGGCTCTGAGAGATCAGCTGCAGTGTCTGTCACTTTAAATGGTGAGTGTAATGATTATTCAGTTCTGTTCAATCTGATATTGCTCTGATATGAAAAAGTTTTTGCCCCCTTCCAGATTTTTAGATTTTTGGCATATTTGTTTTACTTAAATGATGCAGATTATTGAAGAAATTTTTATATTACACAAAGACAAAAAAAAAAAAACTATACAAAATGCAGTATTAAAATAATGATTATTAATTCATTTTCTTTTTTTAAGGGAAAAAATCTACCTTGCAATATGTGGAAAAAAAGAATTGCCCCTTAGCTGAATCATAAATGCACTGCAATTTTTGGAAAGTGAGTTAAATTTCACTTGCCACACTCTGGCCTGATTACTGTCAGACCTGTTGAATCAAGTAACAGTACTACTGCGAGGCTCAGAATGAACACGGCTCTGAGAGATCAGCTGCAGTACCTGTCACTTTAAATGGTGAGAGTGATGATGTAAACTTATGAATCAGCATCACCCTGCTAAACATTTAACACTTATTCATTATCATATCATTATCCACACAGGGTCTTGGAGTGTATTTGTATACACAGGTGTTGGAGTCTTTGTGGTTCTGTGTGTTTGTCTCATCATCTCCTTTTTCTTCATAAGGTAAGGAAATTAGAGTAATGTTATAATCATATTAATTATTTAATATACTCAACACTATCCTTAATGCCTTCATGAAGCTGGGTTTGTGGATCTCACATGAGGCATTGAAAGGGTTTTGGAAACTGTATTGCTACAGAATACAGAGTCATTCTACAGAATTATGTGCTTCAAAGATTGTGGATAGAGTTTGCAGAACAACCACATACAAATGTGATTATTAGGGGTGCACATACTTATAGCCACATTGTATAGGTTTAGTGCTTATGTAGTCCTGAAAGATTATTTCCAGCTAAAAAGAGAGTAAAAAAAATGCCACTGTGATATTAACTGTTAATACTGCGCATGTGTCTTTAATAGTGCTGTTCTTGTAACAATCAGCTACTAGCGGAGGCGCCCTAATTGGTACACTAGACTGAGAATTGGGCGTGGAAGCTTGTAGAGTGGAAGCGTTCAGCACGTGATGAGTGAATTCAGGTGTACACGATAGATAGATTTTTGTGAAATCAAACTGGCCACTTAGGAAGCAACACTGATTGACAATCAATTTCACATGCTGTTGTGCAAATTGAATAGACAACAGATGGAAATTATAGGCAATTAGCAAGACACCCCCAATAAAGAAGTGGTTCTGCACGTGGTGACCACAGACCACTTCTCAGTTCCTATGCTTTCTGGCTGATGTTTTGGTGGCGGTGTTTTCACTCTAGTGGTAGTATGAGATGGAGTCTACAACCTACACAAGAGGCTCGGGTAGTGCAGTTCATCCAGGATGGCACATCAATGCGAGCTGGGCGAAGAAGGTTTGCTGTGTCTGTCAGCGTAGTGTGTAGAGCATGTAGGCGCTACCAGGAGACAGGCCAGTACATCAGGAGACGTGCAAAAACCCAGCAACAACCCGGCAACAGGACCGCTACCTCTGCCTGCAGGGAGGAACAGGAGGATCACTGCCAGAGCTCTGCAAAATGACCTCCAGCAGGTCACAAATGTGCATGTGTCTGCTCAAACAGTCAGAAACAGACTCCATGAGGGTGATATGAGTCTCCATGGGTGTTGTGCTTATAGCCCAACATCATGCAGGACGTTTGGCATTTGCCAGAAAACACCAAATTTGCCACTGGCGCCCTGTGCTCTTCACAGATGAAAGCAAGCGCACACTGAGCACATGTAACAAACATGTGACGAGTCTGGAGACGCCCTGGAGAACGTTCTGCTGCCTGCAACATCCTCCAGCATGACCGGTTTGGCAGTGGGTCAGTAATGGTGTTGGGTGGCATTTCTTTGGAGGGCCGCACAGCCCTCCATGTGCTCGCCAGAGGTAGTCTGACAAGGTACTGTTAGGTACTCTTAGGTACCGAGATGAGATCCTCAGAACCCTTGTGAGACCATATGCCGGTGACATTGGGTTGGAAGACAATGTTAGACCTCATGTGGCTGGAGTGTGCCAGCAGTTCCTGCAAGATGAAGGCATTGATGCTATGGACTGACCCGCCCTTTCCCCAGATCTGAATCCAATTGAGCACATCTGGGACATCATGTTTCACTCCATCCAACAATGCCACATTACACAACAGACTGTCCAGGAGTTGGCAGATGCTTTAGTCAGGTCTGGGAGGAGATCCCTCAGGAGACCATCCGCCACCTCATCAAGAGCAGGCCCAGGCGTTGTAGGGAGGTCATACAGGCATGTGGAGGCCACACACACTACTGAGCCTCATTTTGACTTGTTTCCAAAGTTGGATCAGCCTGTAATGTGTTTTTCCCCTTCACTTTTGAGTGTGACTCCAAATCCAGACCTCCATGGTTCAATAAATTTGATTTCCATTTATCATTTTTTGTGTGATTTTGTTGTCAGCACATTCAACTATGAAAACAACAAAGAATTTAGTATAATAAGAATATTTTATTCATTCACATTTAGGATGTGTTATTTTAGTGTTCCCTCTATTTTTTTGATCAGTGTATTTTACAGGTAAACTGATGTTAATTAATATTCAAATAATGCACAACACTATTATGTGTTCATGCACCTGTAGTTTGTACGAGAGTAGTTAAAAATGTTGAACTTGATGCTAATTAAGAGCGCTTGCATCTAAATCCAGAAACAATGGTGCTGATAATCAGGGTTATCGTTAATTAACTTTTGCTTAATCATGGTTATATGAAATATCATGGTTCAGATGAAAGTGTGAACGGAGTGACTGATAATGAAGTGAATGAGTGTGTAAGGACATGAATCAGCCGTGTGAGGTTATTAATGGAGCTGGACATAAGAGCACGTGCGGATAGACTGACCTGATCACGTGTTAAAGTCATTCAGTCAGTCATTGGGTTTAACCAGCACCTTGTCATGTTAAGTCAGACTCGGTGTTAAAATATATTCTGTTTTACATTTAGTGAGAATGTGATTGTTAAAATACAGTGATGTGTTGAGTTAAAGGCAAGTTTGTGGAATAGTTAATAAGTTTAGTTCATATTGAGTTCAGGTTGTGATTAACATGATTAATGTAATAAGCAGTGAGACAGATTCATACAGGTATCAGTGCTGGGGAAATGTGGAGGAGTGAATATTGAATCGCCGTCCTCATGACTTTGAATGTTGTGTTTGTGTATTACTGTCGGGAATCTAAAGCAGTATAATGTGATTTTTGACTGTTGTCTGTTATGATTATCTCAGACATTTAAGAGAGAAAAAAAAAACTGTTGGTCTGTTGTTTAGGTTTTATAGCAGAAGATCTGTGTCATGTAAAGTATTGTTTAGAGAATTGGTCGAGGAGGCTAGTAGAGTGGAAGCGTTCAGTACGTGATGAGTGAGTTCAGGTACACTGTAAAGTACACTGTAAAAACAGAGATCCTGGTTTAAAATTGTTTAAATATAATTATTTTACAGAAATAAACGTGTTGCCCCAATGACGAGCACCAAACACTTACTGTAACAGCATTCATAGATTTATTATATTTTATTTAATACTGAAATGTCATTTTCTCTTCCAGGAAAAAAAGAGGAACTGGTACAACACAAGATCAACAGGTACATAATGTAGAGATTAATGTTGAGATGTGTATTTGTTCTGTCATTAATCATCATGTCATTTATCATGTGCCTAAGTGGTTTATTTCTGTTATGGGCAGTGATTAGAACAGTCGTTTGATTCCAGTTTGGTTGCTTCTCCCACTTTAATAACTACATACTTCCATTTAAGTTTATTATAAATATATATAAAAAGAGTGATTTATTATTTGGAAATGAAATAACTTGCAGTTTAGAGTTGATCCACATATGGTCAAATGTTTTTAATGTAAATATGATACAAAATGTAAATCTTTTTAAAGCATCCGTCCTGTTTATAATGCACCACACACCTGTAGCTGGTTAAATAATTATCTCTTGGCGTCATGAACACGGCAAGAGAATCAGTCAGTGCCGCGTAAAGTCAGAGGGGAAAAGCAGAGTATGGAAAAAACACAAAACATCAATGGTGACAGCAGTGAGACAGTGCAGTTAAAGGGAGACGGTTATATTCAATCCAAAACAGAGTAGACCTGGTGAAGAGCAGGAGAACGAAACAGAACAAGCAAGTAATAATTAGCAGGATGTGAATAGGTCACAGTAACCTTAACAACACACTCCATGTTATAGGAAAACACCAAATGTCCTGTGTGAGCAGTGTCATGAGAAAGAGACAATAGAACATGTACGGAATTAACCAAGTGAAGGAAATAGAAGCAAGAAAGAGAAGAGCTGATGGTCTACTGAGGAAATTTGCACAGGTTTAGGACATTTAGTATTCTAGAGGATGTAGAAAGGAAGAAAGGATTTGATTGGTTGCTTAAGGCTGACAAGACTGGAACAATGCATATTACATATGGCATATACGGTGGCTTCGTTTCGCAAACACCGCTAAGAAAATTGGCTAAAATTAGTCTCTGTTCACAAACTTCTCCTTGGAACACGACCCAGAAACCATCATCCCAAGCTGCCACCAACAGCTGAACGAAGGCACAAGTGTGTCGCCCGGCATCAGTTTTGCTCAGGCCACGGTTGCGTATGACGCTCCTTCCAAACACTAACCTCCTCAATCCCCCTCATCCCCCCCCCAACCAGACACTAACCTCCTCTTCCCCACCAAACGCTAACTCCTCTCAACCATCTTCCTCTCCTCCATTTCTTCACATCAGTGAGTCTTCCTGAGAAAGGTGTGTTAACAATACATGTAGAAATGAAGTGTATGCTCTCTCTCTACAGGTTTCTTATATATTTAATGCTGTATTGTTATTGTACAATTAAAACTTTTTGTACTAAAAAGTTATAGTTCTTTTATTTTTTGTGATATAAAAGAAATAAACCAAAAGTTAAATATAGTTCATATTGACAGATGAATCGATTAACTCTATTTACATGTGGTCCTGTGGACAAGGCTGACGGTGGACAGTACGACCAAATCAGGTTTCGACCAGATCTTAGGAACGAGTTACGTTCATGAACTGAGATTCCACTGTATTATTAAAATAAGAAGAAAAAGCAGATCACGCTGCAGTATCTCGCTCGTGTGCCTCGCCTTTACTTTCAGTTTTTATGCACACTGACGTTTTACTCCCCAAGGAAGGTAAACCCAAGCTTTCTGGTTATGATTCTCTGTTCGTGGAGCAGACAGACATCAGACAGACAGTGTTTGCACACTGAGAGAGTTTATATTTCGCAATACAAGAGGATTTCCCTCGTGCTCCACTTCCAGGGTTGGGGGAGATTCCCTTCTATGTCTCCTCTCAGCATCATAGGGGATTCCCACAAACACACACAGCTTCTCTGCTCTGCTCCTCCAGCATAGATATTTCTTGTTCTCATGCAGCAGGTTTAACCTAACCAGTACTGAAATTAATAATACCTAAAGAAGTTGGATTGTCATGTTATAGAGAAACTGTATGAATGGAATCACCTCTAACCTGAAGATGCACCCAACCCATAAAGGACTGACAGAAATACTGTAAACAACAAATGTCACATAATCATCTCCAAATCATCATATTAATATACATATACATATATTAAAAAAATCTGTTTATGATCCATGTAAAGAAAATTATTACATTATTACAGAAATGTCCATCAGGTGTCTGCTCATGATAAACTCTTACAGTACAAACTTAATTCTTTTGATTGTGTAAAGTTGCTTTGCGACAATGTCTATTGTTAAAAGCGCTATACAAAAAAATTGAATTGAATTACAGTAAAGATCTTCAGGAGAACCTGCTCATGTTCTCCACCCCTCCTCTCTGCAGAACGCTGGGCCGAGTGCTAAAGACGACACGTACGCAGCTCTCGACCCCACAGGCCGAACATCTGATGATGTGTATCAGACACTTACAGTGAGAGTTTACACAAAAATATGATTATTTTTGTAATATATTTGATGATTATGATCTGACTGAAAGTTTGCTCTTTTGTTCTGTTCAAGCTTATTAACATATTCACACTGTCAGCATAAAATACACCACAAGTGATTAGAATACAATATTTTAAGTTTAAGTTTAACTTCACCAAATTCTATTCAACTACTAGATTAGATAGTTATCTAGTCACAGTTTGTTATAAGCTAATATGCTAATGGATGGTCAAAATGTTGTGGTGGTGTATGATGATGTATGATGATGAAGACTATCCTGACTATTATGAAGACTATTATGACCACAACACAATGGTTAAGTGCATGAATAAGATCAGGATAAACAAATTCTTCTGGCCTGGTCTTAGTGAAGATGTTACCTGATGTTCAACATGTCCTTATTAAACACCCTGTACAGGTAAATAAGGCTTCATGGAACCATGTGGTGGAGCATTTTATATTTTCTTTTAATTTATGCTTTATAATTTGTCACCTTCACATTAGCAATGTGAAAGTCTGTCACATACACTCAAAAATGAAACTGTGGTTTACTCACTTTTTATTGGTGAAACATTTGTATACTTAATTTTGAGTAAATATGAAAGTTGTAAAATCATGTAAATATACTTCATGAATTCAGAAAAGTCAGTAAAAATTAAGTAGACCTGAATAACTACAATAATGTATGAAAATGGGTAAAAAAAAAAAAAAACATTTTGGGTAGATAGAATTGAAATGCAAGGTAAAAGAAACTGAAAACTATTATTTTTCTAAAACTATTATTTAATAAACAAATGTGCTGAATTTACTAAATATCTTAACTGAATTTAATTCATACTTTCACTTTAATTCATACAGAATGTATATGTTACACTTACTTAATTTAAATATATACAGTATATATATATATATATATGTAGTGGTTTTATCATAGCTAGAGATCTTCTCAATAGTTACTGTAGCAATGTGCTACACAATGTATGTAACAGTCAAGAAAAGGGGCTTTTGTTCGGGTTCCATCTGTTATATTATAAAGTCATTAAATATGTATTTATACTACTTATAATATGTATGCTGGTGTGTTTTCCTTCTCACAGTGAGCTGTATGTAAATCATCAACTGAAATTGTGTGTGCGTACCTGCCTGTGTGTGTGTGTGTGTCAAACTGCATAGTAACATAATGTCTTTTTACCAGACACTTATATTAACATCATGTCTTTATTTCTTCCCTGTTGTAGACTGTCGTGAAGAGGACGGACCCTTGATCCTCTGCCTTCTTGCACCACCAAAACATACATGCATTTTATTAATTTGTAAATAAAGTGTCTAATGTAATGTATAGTTGAGTATTTATTTCCAGTTTGCTTATTCTTCAAAACAGTTAAAGTGCATGTAAAGCATTGCAGAAAATGAAGAATAGAATCATATGTTAGTCCACACTGTGTGAGGGTACAGATTTGTACACAGTATGGGATTTTATCATCATTACTGTTTTTCTGTAACTGGATATTGCTGCCTTGGTGATGATGTTAGTGACAGCTCTGTTTTAATTCAAACAACATGCTGCATAATATTTATCAATACATTAATATCATATGTTCAGTAGTCAAAGCAGAGGTTCTTAAATGTTTTACAGCAAAGGTCTCCTTCAACTCTTAAACAAACCCCACAAACTCCTTTGCATTCATTTTACTTATAGTGCATCTCAAAAAATTATGATATCATGGATTTTCTTATTTGTTTTAAGAAAGTGTCACACTGCTTAACTCATAGTATAATTTATACAGGAGTTATACAAAGTCCACAGCACTGTGACAATCTTCCAGTGAAAAGTCAAAAGGGAGACGGAAATTGGTTGCTTGCTGTATGTAAGGGCTACAAGAACGAGCCAAAGTCAGGAAAAGTTCTCGCTCACCGGCTACACCACTCTTGTGGTGGTTGTCCAAAGCATGAACATTCTCCTGCATTTTCGTTGTTGAGATGCTTCGTCCCCTGAGGTGACATGCTTCTGAAAAGAACCCAGATGAAGTAAAATGTATATAATTTTCAAACATATTGGTCTTTATCTATAGAATATAATTAACTGATGTCTCTAAAGTTACATGTTCTGATAACTACAGTTAAACACTGAACACTCTATAATAAAAGTACTAGTTTGCAAAAACTGATCATGCAATAATATTAGCTTAGTATTAAACAAACAAACAAAAAAAAAAGTAAAAAAGGAACTTATGTTAAACCACACTGGTTAACTTGGGGCACACATACTGTAACTAGGTGACTGACTTTTACCATTTAAAAATAAAAAAGTGTTAGTTACCTAGCTATGCTAATCCACATGCTAAACCACCCACAGATAGCATTTGAATTCCTTTTGCAATTTAAGAACAAATGTAAGCTGTGTCAATTTCATCTCAGGGATTTTTTTTATTTTTTTATTTTTTATTTTTTATTTATTTATTTTTTTTTTACCACAGACTCTGTGGTTTTAATTTACATTTTGACTCCTTGTCGAGAATAATTAATTTTAAATTCGGTGTGAAAAAGTAAAACCCAGCCTCCGAGTGGCGCAGGTAAAGTGCTCACCTTATCATCCGGGGATTGCGAGTTCGATCCCCGGGTGATGCCGTAACCTCTCACAGCCGGAGGTCTAGAGAGAGCTGATTGGTTGAGCTCTCTGAAAGGGGAGGGATGAGAGGTACTTAGTGCTCCCACATTAATCACGGCTCTACAGCCAATCAGGGACGTCCGTGAGCTCACGAAAGCGGAAGGAGCGGATAGTGCCGTCCTCTGAGTGTGTTACGCTGCACCCAATGGTTCGTGAGCAGGCGGTTCGAAAAGATGCGGTCGGCTGCCATCACATGGTTCGGAGGAAACACGTGATAGTCTTCGGCCCTCCCGGCTGAGTGGAAGTAGTAGCCTTAATGTGGGAGCCCCCTAGTGATGTGGAGGAATTGGACACGACTAAATTAGGGAGAAAATCGAGGAAAAAATAAAAATAAAAAAAAAGTAAAACCCACCTTCACCGTCCGCTTTGTCTTCTTAGTCTTCTTCTTTTCATCTGTGGCAGGGAAAGTAGATGTTGTGCTACCGCCACATAAAGGTCTGAATGAGTGATGGATAAAGTGTTTTTTGCTGACTTGACACCGAGGTCTGGCGATGCGCTGCACACTTCTCTAAACACACTACATTTAGTCATAAATGTATAATCAAAAATAGGTATGAATAGGTATTAAATGATAAGTGTATACACAAACCACTGAACACAAACATTATCTCATTGCTTCACTTCTTGATAAAAAAAAATTATAATAATCTGTATATTGTATTTTATTTCTTTATTGGTAATGACATTTGTACAGAATGTAAAGGAAGTTTGCCATTTGCCAGTTTAATTTCAATTCATTAAGGTGTACACATTTGTAAAATGTGTAGCCATGTTGATCAACTAGGGACACCTGGGTCTACTGTACAGTAATATAACTGGTGGTTTGATTTTTTTTTTTTAATAAAGAAGCTATATTTAGAAATAAAACATTTATCTATTACAAAGCAACTTTGTAAAACCCAAATGAACAGTTTACTGTATACTTTATTTGTGGGAAATACTGCTTTGGGAAAACTAAAAATATGTGAGTCACACACAAGACAAATATGAACTATCTCTGAGATTTAGAGGTAATGAGCCATATTTGAGACATATTTGAGAAGATTGAGAAAATGGGTAAAACCTCATTTAAGTCTCAAAGACGGCTTATTTCTGCATATGTGAATGGCACACAAGACAATGTAAACAATCTCTGAGATTTTAAGGTAATGAGCCACATTTGAGACCCCTTTGAGAAGATGCAGAAAATGCCTAAATCTCATTCAAGTCTCAAAGATGGCTAATTTCTGTCTAGAAGACAAATAGTCTTGGAGTTTCTTTGCTATGGGTAAACTCGTATTCTAGATTTATTACACATAAAGCTCAAGGCCTTTTTGTTTGAATTTCAATGATTACTGCTTACACCTCAAAAAAAAAAATCCAGCATGTCAAAATATTAGAATATTTCTCTTTGAGTTTGATGAAATTACTTTTCAATACTGTGTATCTCTCAGTCTAGTTCAGTACTCACAACTATGATCATGGGGAAGACTGCTGACCTGACAAGATGTCCAGAAAACGATCATCTATACTAGTGGTTCTCAAACTGGGGGTCGCGGAATAATTTCAAGGGGTCGCGAGAGGGATTAAAAAATGTTTTTTTTTTGTTTTTTTTTTGTGGTTATAATACACACTTTTCAGTATTACAAGTAAATGCTAAAATAAATATTTTCTGATTTGTAAAGATATTACTGATTGAATGTGAGTGTTTAAATGAGTGTTTAAAAAATAATAAATTTGCGACTCAAAGATATGACATCACTGTGCAGCGACTGGCTCACTAGTTATTGCTACAGCGCACAACTGCATGTGAAAACCGCAACTGCCGAGATGGATAAATTTGTTATTCGCGAATCTAAAAATGTTGAGGAAATTTTGGACAGTTTGCCTGAGTCATCGGAACCATGAACATTGACCAAGCATAAGAGCAAGACCCCGTCAGACCAAAATAGGAAACGTCGGAAATATCAGGAAGAATTCATGAAGTATGGATTCACTTGCTGTCCAGTGATCGAACATTTAAAACATTATTTTCCAATTCCACGCTGCCTGAATTTTGGATTGCGGTAGCAGACGAATACACATAGTTGTCCCGTGCAGCAATGGATGTATTGCTTCAATTTGGACCTACTGTAGATGATCTGCGGGTCGCTGTATCCACCATCAACCCACGAATTAAGCTTTTGTGCTGCCAAACACAAGTACACCCTTCCCATTGAAAGGTAAGCCAAAATTATTTTGATGTATAGTAAATGTAGTCAAAATACTGTGAACAGCTTGTTATGTTTATTGCTTGTTTTTGATAGTGGGGGTCGATCTTCAATTAGGGCTCGCTGGCTTGAAAGTTTGAGAACCACCGATCTATACCTTCCACAAGGACTGTAAGCCCCATAAGGTCAAACACACTACCACTAACTGGTTTGCTGACCACTTGATGTTACTGTGCTTGATTGGAAACATGAGTAAGACCTGATCCAACAGTACAGATGAGCTGAAATCAGGGATAGATTTACAATCTGAATGCTTCACGTGGGATCTGCAGACATAACCAGGGTGATCTGTTCAATCCAATGTGTTAAAAGGAAACCCCACCTATTTACAAACCTTATGAATAATAGCAACTTATACCTATGTATTGTGAATGGAATGTTCAAGAATAAGAGTTTCATAAATTGCCAAATACCTAAACTACACATGTAAACAATGAGTGTGACATTTGAAATAAAGTTAATCTAAAAAAAAAAAAAAGAATATCATGTAAAAGTGTTTTTTTTTTCCTTTTTTTCATAATTTTAAAATTTTTATACTCACACAGGAAAAAGCAAACACTCACAAGGGAAAAATCATACATTCACAAAGAAAAAATCATACACTCACAAGGGAAAAATACTACATCCACAAGGGAAAAATCATACATTCATAAGGGAAAAATAATATACTCACAAGGGGGAAAAAAACATGCTCCAGAAAGGCAAAGCATCTCTCCCATGTGTGAGAACTTTCTTTCTCGTTTAAGTTGCAAGCTAAACGCTAAAGCTAATGCGCAAGGCACTTTGAGATTTTGAGGCCAACATGGACAGTAGATCCATCTTTAGCAGCCATAACTTGAAGTAATATTTTAATTCATGACGTTATCAGTCTTTGGGCTGCTCTTGTGTAGTGGTCATCAAAAGCAATCGCTCGTGACAGGATATGGAATGTCTGGAAAGATATTGTAGTGTAAAAAATTGCCTGACCACTCTCTCCAAGTGTTTCCATAAACCCTTCTCCCCTCCAGGTTTGTCACGTTCATGACAATGGTTACAATGGAATTCGGGAGGAAAAGTTGAAAGATACAGGCTGAAAACGGAAGAAGGCTTCACCTACCATCCTTTCATAGCTCCCCAAGCAAACCCTTTTCCATCTATGACAGCTGTCAGGGGCCGCACTCACCTCCCAGCTATAACCAACCTGTATTACGCCTTACCATGACACCAGATTTTCTACGGCACACAGACGGGACCGCTGAAAGCATGACGACATGAGACACCGATAACGAAAAGATCTGCTGAAACTAGGCCCCACCGCTTGGCCCCGCACCACCTCCAACATCCTGGGGAAGACAGCGTTAAGAAAGACACAAAATCACTTTATCAGATGACACTCCATTCAGATCATGAGCATATCGAGTTTCTCCTTTAAAGAAAAAAATAATTGAAGATCAGGTTGACCAGATGCTGAAGGACCACATCATAGAACCTTCTTGTTCACTGTGGTCATCCCCAGTTGTACTTGTACCGAAACCCGATGGGACTTACCAGTTTTGCGTAGACTTTAGTAAACTGAACAGTAAAACCAAACCAGATGCGTATCCTATGCCTCTGATTCATGACATGATCGAATTCTTGGAAGGTGCCTCCTGGCTCAGCACATTCGATCTACAATCCGGTTACTGGCAGGTGGAGATGGAGAAAGAGAACCGTGAAAAGACCGCCTTCATCCACACCAAAGGTCTCTTTCAGTTCTGGTCCATGCCGTATGGTCTCAGAAACGCAGCTGCCACTTTTTAAAGACTAATGGACAAGGTGTTGGCAGACCTACGAGAGAAATGTTGTTTCGTATACTGTACATTGATGAAATTATTTACTCCCAATCAATGGAGCAGCATATTGAGCATCTGAATGCAGTGTTTTCGAGACTCACCCAAGCCAACCTTTCCCTCAATATGAAGAAGTGCAATTTCTTCAAAAGACAGCTCAAGTTTCTGGGCCACATAATCTCTGAAGAAGGTATATATCTGGACCAGGAGAAGACAAAGGCAGTGGCGGAATATCCTCCCCTGTTAGACATCAAATCTCTACAACGTTTTCTGAGCTGAATAACTCCACTTCAGAAAAGGAGTGTTTAGCTGTAGTATGGACAGTAGAAAAATGGAGGCAATACCTAGAGGGCAGGGCTTTCGAGGTCTTTACCGATTATGCCACCTTGTCTTGGGCCTTCAACTGCCCTAAAACCAGCTCTCACCTCACCCGGTGGACCCTAAGACCACAGCAGTTCATCTTCACTGTTCATCACAGAAAGGACTGTTTAAACCTCGGTCCGGATGCCCTATCCCGAGCGCCCCCGCTGCTAGAAGTGGGTTCCGCCCCATGTCTAGCCATCACGACCACCAAATGTTCCTCCGACCTACCCAGTGATCTGTGTGAGATAACCCAAGCCCAACATCCTTCGAACACCACCAAGGGGTGTTACATCGCCGGGTACCAGTACGACACGAAGAAAAATTTCAGCTGGTAGTGCCCCAGTCATTAAACCCAAGCTTTCTCCACTACTTGCACAATAATTCCTTAGGTGGACACCTGGGGCAACTGAAAACTTTGTAAATGTAAATGTGGTTAATTTGAAGGGCTTTTATGGATGCTCTCCTCAGACACTGGAGGCTTGGGGGGGGGGGGGGGTCTATGCAGCGCGGCCACATAAAAGGGTCATTTTATACAGAGGGCTAATAATTAGTAGCTGACAAAGCTCACCTGCACTGGGAAATGAACCCGATAAGTGTCCCATGACAGTGTTTGGGTCTGGGGTTTAAGCTCTCGCGAGAATGCGCGGCCACTGCACGAGAGTACCCGATGACGTGTCGAATCACCTGAGCCGACTTAAAAGTGGAACCGGCAAAGGCTTCGAGGAGGAGAGATGATGATATACAGCACTGTTTCTAAGAGACAGAGAGAGTTTGCCGCAGCCAAAGGTTTACTTTTCCCGGATCAATCTGGATTAATCTTTATGGACACATTCAATACCCCTTTCAGTCCGTTTTCTCGTGCTCCCGGACTGAACATCTTTTACCGGTGAGACCGGGCCGTTTCTCCCAGCCAACATCACACACACAAACAATAAAAACACGGACTTTGGACAGTCATACATACGCATACACACAGCATTTGTTTATATTTGGATATATTTTGTATATATTGGTTTCTTTGGTGCACCTTGTTTGTTTGCTTGTTGGTTGGTTTTTCACTTAATACACTTTGGGTTGTTTTTGAATTATTGTTGTGTCACGTCTTTACTTGTTCCGCAAAGCTCATACAACACCGGAAGTAAGTAGTATCAACCCACATTTAGATTTGCGATCTCGTAGCTTTGTAACTAGGTTTGTTTTAAAAGCCAAGTGTTACAAGATCATATATACTTATAGCACGTGTAAATTATTTATTTTAAATGTGACAAACAGTTTTTAAATATGTACTCTATGTCTCACGGTGTGTTTTTTTCCCATCATCAGTTATGAAGACTGTGGGTTTATGTGCTGATGTGTTAAAATGTTCCCGACACAATGCATGTACAGTTTCACTCTGGTGCAGAGACAGTCCTGCTGATGCATTAACACTGGTTTGAATGTATTTATAATAATAATAATAATAATAATAATAATAATAATAATAATAATAATAATAATATAATTATATATTATTATTATTATTATTATTATTATTATTATTATTATTATTAATATATTTTTTTATCTGAGGTAAGAAACACACCGGTACACAACAGATTATTTTACATGTATTAAAATGTGACTATGCTCATTATTTCAGATGTTAGGGCTAGTTGAGCATTAAAAGAGGAAACTAAAGGGTGTGTTTACAGTAACTGTTGTTAACCACAGATTCTCTCATGCTGTTCTTTAGTTGTAGTTGGTCGCTGCATATGAAGGTCAAGAAGGCACAGTAAGAGAACAGTATTGTTTAATACTTTAAGTTACTACATTTATAATATGAACATTTCCCAAAGATAGACAGCAGAATTGTTCTTCTTTTAGTCAGGTTGTAACTTGTTTTCCACATTTAGGCACTTTGTGAGATTTGAACTTTTCCTTGTCTACTTGCTAAGAATTATGGAGATATTTTATGGAAAAATACATCTGATTATGTTGTGTAGGTTGTTGTTTTTATAGGTTTTACTGCTTGGTACTGGAACTGTGACAGCTCTGTATAATCACATCATGGTTGCATGACTTTTTTAAACATCTGCATATTAAAAAAAAAATCTGATTCATAGATTATACAATATTCTGTGGGTCCCTCCACATTTCCTCTAAGCCTAGTGCTATGGTAAAAGTGCAGGTAGGCAGGTGAGATTTAATGTCTATCTTACTTCCTTACTTGACCAAAATTTTGATCATTAGCTGTCTGGCCTCGACATACGGCAGTTATTTTTCACCTTGCTTTTTTGAATACATTCATTTTTGGTCAGGGAGGAGGGCTGGTTGTTGTATGCAAAAGTACCGAGTCTCCACGATGGACAGTTTTTCCAGTTTTGTGTTACACTTTATAATTGGTGGGTCCTATTCTATATTATGTGCACCTGTATATTGTCATGAGTCGGTGGTTATACTGGCTGCTTTTTTGCCGTGAGCTGATGGTTGAGGCATAGACGCAGAGGGTTTTCAATAAAATAGTTTTTTTTTTATTAAAACAAAACATGAACATTAAACAAAACTTGAACAAAGGACGTTGGCTTTCTAATGGAGCATGTTACGAACAAACATTTATCAAATAACTTAAACAGACTGGGATACAAAACAGACAAGGGATAAACATACTAGACAGGCTAGGAAACGAACTGGTATCAACACATGCTAGGGATTAAACAAAAAAGGGACCAAACAGACCAGACAGCCTTGGCTAGGCCTACTAGCTGTTATCCCACACTAGCTGCTAAGCTGGATGGTAGCTAAACAGACTAGTTGTTAAACAGACTAGTAGCCAAAGATCTAATGGATGAACAGACTAGGTACACAGCAGACTAGGTATGAAACAGACTAAGAACTAATCAGGTTAGTGGATAAACAGGTTAGTACCTAAACAGTCTAAGATCTAAACAGACGAGGAGAATAGACAGATTAGGAGACTCAATAGACTAAGAGCTAAGCCAGTTAGTAGTTCAATGGTTAGTAGATAAACAAACTAGGAACTAAACATACATGAGGTTGAGCAGACAATAGGAAACACAGAGACAAGGAGACGTACAAACAGCAACAGTAACTAAACGAACTATAGTTGTACACAGACCAGATGTAAAACTTAACTAAAAAGCTCCGTAAAACAAATGCCAACTAATATAAAACAAAACAAGACAAAATATATGCCCACTTGACATAAACAATGCTTGACCCAGTTTCCCAGAACAAACAGCTATTTATAATGGATCTAATGAGCTACCTTGGTTCAGGTGAGCTCCCTCACACATTTTACATCTGGAAGATTACACACCTTCACACTCTTCAGTTTCCTGCAAACTGTGGGATCCATATAAATGGGTTTGCAGGTCTTCTCAGGTCATAAATAAATAATGACAGTTTAAATGAAGACAGGACACTGAATATCCATGATCAAAGGTACCATGCTTCACTCGATAATGATTGAACATCCTTTTGATGATGCGAGTAATGTGCAGAGCTTCCACTGCCATCCCATAAAAATGCCATCATCATAATCAACAAGTGGTGCTTTAGTCAAAGCAGGACTTGTGATGAAAATTATCTGGAATGAAGATGTGAAACCGTTTGATTCTAACATTTACAGAAGACTTACAAACTCTTACAAACAGTAAACAATTTGAATGTTGCAAACTTTTTAAAGAAGAATGTTTGTGAATGATGATCCTGGCTGATGTAGCTCGAGGAGACCACTGCATCATTCCAGTGAACATTGCAGTGGAATGTTCTTAAAAAAAAAAAAGCAGACTAGTTTGATCATCAGAGGCATTTTGTTCTTGCTGAACAATACACGACCTCATATATAGACAGAAATACACTTAGAGAAATAAGGGGCGCTTATAAGTGTGTTCTGTTATTCTGCACAATCAAAAGTTCCACTTTCAGTTGAATGTCCTTTGTATGAAAATGACTCCCAACTTTATTTATGCATTAAAATCAACTATATAAATTTTCAAGTTTAGTTAATGAAAAAACCAAGAAAAAATTGGAATGTCATGAAAAAGTAAATTTTGTATGCAGCTTGCTGAGGTATTTGTTTTAATTTCTTTGATTACAGTGTATAGCTGCAAAAATATTGTAAAATAATAGAATGTTTAATTTTTAGTTTGAGTAAATTACTATTGAAACAGTATAAATCTGTGTAATTCTTGGTCTAGTTCAGCACATGTATGGAAAAGACTGCTGACTTGACAATTTTCTAGAAGATGATCATAAACACCCTAGTAGCCAAAGAAGATGTGTATAGAAGTATATTCTGGACACGAAGAGAAAAGTGTGTTAGGAAAAGGTGCACAAGCACCAGGGATGACCACAAGAAAATTAGGAAGCAAACTGATTTAAGAACTTGGGAAAGTTTAACAAGCAGTGGGGTGAACCTGGAGTCAGTGCAGCAAGAGCCACCATGAACAGACGTCTTCAAGAAATGGGCTACAAGTGCAAAACTGGACCATGGTTCAATGGTCCAAAATAAATTTTTGATTTCATTTGGAAATCAAGATCTGGAGGAAGAGTTGAAAGATAGAGAATCAAAGTTGCTTGAAGTCCAGTGTAAACACTTGAACCCTTGAAAATTGACTTGAACCCTTGAAAAAACCCTTGAATTGCCAAAACTACCACTAACTGGTTTGCTGACCATGATGTTACTGTACTTGCATGGCGAGCCAAATCACCTGACCTGAACCCTATGGATAATTAATGGGATATTGTCAGGAGGAAGATGAGAAACACCTGACCCAACAATACAGACAAATTGATGGCGGCCATCAAAGCAACCTGGTCTTCAGTAACGCCTCAGCAGTGCCACAGACTGATCGCCTCCATGCCACGCCACAATAATGTAGTAATTTGTGCAAAAGGACTCCTGAGCAAGTATCGAGAGCATAAATTAACATAAAAGTCCAGAATTTCTGTATTGTAAATCATTATTTGTTTGATTCTAGAAAATATTATAATATTTTTAGATACTAGAGTTTTACTGGAAATTAACTTTTTCCACAATATTCTAATTTTTTCGAGATTCACGTTACATAGCCAGATTAAAAAGATCATTAGGTGTTGCTGTATTCAAAAATTTGGCCTGATGATTATTACCTAGATGTTTCTGTCACTGCACTCAAACACTCAAAATCAAGGCACGACTCTTTTTGCCTATTCACCGCTTTCCTGAACTTGTGTTAACCAAACTAATATGGTGGGATCTTTGATTCAATGGTTATACATTTAATATTCCTGTAATAATAAAATAAATGGTTGAGATTTATATCCTCTGTTTGTTACCGCCATTCAAGATCTCTTCTTCAGTGGTGTTGGTGCTGTAAAAGAGATACCTGGAGGTCATTTCACTAATTACTTTGAAATGCGACTGATTTATTTTGGCCGCTGTCGTTTTGTCGCGGCGATGAACGCGGCGGTAATAGACATTCCCCTTGTCTAC
The DNA here is from genome assembly GCA_011419295.1 of Clarias macrocephalus. NCBI lineage: Eukaryota > Metazoa > Chordata > Actinopteri > Siluriformes > Clariidae > Clarias > Clarias macrocephalus. The sequence continues at coordinate 29,143 of JAAGKR010005907.1, forward strand.
CTACTGTATTGAAAAGAATAACATGTTTCACAAAAATAAATAAATTAATAAATAAATAGAAAAAAATTAAACTATTTGTTACTTTTACTTACACATCACAACATACATAATCCACTTCAATATTTCCATTTTGTTACTTTCTACCAACTATGATTCTGAATGAAATGTTGTACTTTTACAAAATTTATTACACAGCTTTAGTTACTTACAGATGCAGATTTTTATAAAATAATCTAATTAACTAATTAAGGCTGATGTATTATTATGGATGAAGCAGATGTCAGGACACAAAGTGGTTAAATTCAGCTTCAGCTTTACCAGCTGGTGTTCCTGCTCCACACCAAGTCTCTACAGTAACACTGATATTTGTCCACATTTTTTTAATTCATCACTAGACTTTATTGACATATTTTTCACATTTGAAAGTTTGTCAGACAAACATGGACTAGTACATTTGGTTTCATCAACAGCAAATTCAATAATGTTTAAGTTTATGTACTTGAAATACTTTTGTACTAAATCAGTGACACCTGACTTTCTTCCAAATAGCGCACATTTTATTCATAATATTATAAACACAAAGGGTGTAATGTTTAAACGATTTTGTGTACAGCTCTTTCACATACAGTACTAATTTTTCCTAAATAGTAGATCATACAGTACGTTGTTCTTATCCTGACTACTGTCTACTTTTTCCTTTAATTTTAATAGAAGTTCTCCAGCAGTGTTTTCTCTCACAATGCTTTCTCCACTTTATCTGGTCTTACTGTTCATGATCTCAGGTAAATTTCACATTTACATCATCACAACTCCACACATTTTTGATAATTATTGTAAATGATAAATATCACTGTGGTTCACTTGGAAAAATATTGTGTGAGATGACTGGAATCACATTAAACTGAGACAGAATTTTGTTTCTGAAACAGACAACAATGTGACAAAAAACTTTATCTTCTGCTACACAAACCTGAACTCCAAGCCACATGTTGTAGTTAAAATCAGAATATGACTGGATTTATAGAAGAACAAATGTGAATGTAGACAAAATAGTAGTGGATGCTGTAAAATATTATTTCTTCTAACATATAGTTTTTAACTCATGAGCCCTGAATTTAGAACTCAAATCCTTCACACAGTTTTCTGCCAGTGGTAAACATCTGTGTTTATTTCTACATCCCAGAGTCTCAGAGGAGAGAAGTGAAGCTGTAAGTTAACTCAGTGTTTTATGGGGCACAGGATAATGACCTCTAATAACCTCTTTCATGTATCATTTTTCAGGAGCTGTTGAGAATAAATGGAGTGTGACATACAGCCCGGATCATCTGTGTGCTTTAAACGGATCTACAGTGTTAATGAGTGGATCATACACAGAGAAAGCACTTTTTACAGTGAATAAGGCATTTTGGTTAATAGACCCAGTTAAGGGTAAAGAGACGACTGATCTGCGTAATGAATCAGGTTACCCAGGCAGAGTGGAGTATTTAGGAGATAAACAGAAACACTTCTCCCTCAGACTGAGTGACGTGAAGAAAACAGATGAACATCAATACTACATTAGAGTCCTAGGACAGGAAAGTAAAGATAAATACCTCTTTTCATCCAGGAATGAGACTCAGTGTCACAGGTAACATAGATTATAATGATTTATGGGAATAAATGTATATATGGGAATATAAACAGATAATATTCATCAATAACAGAATTTCTGTTTACTTTACATAATCACTTACATAGTGCAGTGTTACATATTGAGTGTTACTGATGCATACATTTATTCCTTAAAGTGCACTAAATATAAATGTATCTAATAACTTTTTTTAACTGCATAAACGTAGTGCAGTTTTTCATTGTTCTATTTATATTTCTACAAATTGTCTAATAGTATAACAAGCAGATTGATTATTTATTTGTAATAAATCTATTGATTTTAACAACTCCTTCTGAATCTCCTGATCTCTCAGAGCTCTGAGTAGAGATTCCTGAAAAGGTGATTGAGGGAAACAAGACAGTTATAGTGTGTAACACCACCTGCAGTAATAAAATCACATTATTTATAAAATGAAAAAATAAAATGAACAAAATACAATGAAGAAAAAATAAAATGAACAACAGGTGCTCAGGGTAAAAAATGGCTAGCTTTCATATATGCGATAGAAAAAACACTGAAAAGAATAACTAGACAAAAAAAAAACACTGAGAGAGCAGAGTGTGAAAGTTCATGCTTAATTGGCCTCAGTAGTTTTCCTGATGTATTGTCTCTCTGTGTTTAAGATCTTCAGCTGATCGCTCCTGCAGAAGTGACAGAGGGACAATCAGCCGTTCTGACCTGTAAAACCACCTGCAGTCTGACTGATCCAACATTCATCTGGTACAAAAACAGCCGTGATTTAACCACAAACACCATCAAGAGCAATGAAGTCCACCTGCAGCCGGTCAGCAGTGAGGATGCAGGCAGTTATAGCTGTGCTGTAAGAGGATATGAACATCTCCCCTCTCCTGCTCAAACCCTCAGAGTCAGATGTGAGATTTATTTACCTTCGTCTTATATAGTGTATAATTAAAAAGACCATAAAATATTTTGTATTCACAGGAATGACAGAAACGTCCTGGTGTAAAAACAGCAGAAAAAGAAATATACTTTAACCTTGAACTGCTTTTATTATATGTAGGACAAAAATGTTTATCATATTAGCAGGTTACGTGCTGTGATGCGTTGAGATGCACTTTGTGTTCTGAGACCTCTCTATTGGATCCAGTATTAATGTAGTTTGAGGTACAGTAGTTCTGCTATTGGATCAGACTACACGGGTCAGACCTCACTCCCCATTTGAATCTGTGAGCCTTGACCACCCATGGCCCTGTTGTCGGTTCACCAGTGTTCTTTCCTAGGAGCACTTTTGGTATATCCAGACCAGGAACATCCCACAAGAACTGTGGTTTTGGAGTTGCTCACAGTTGTCTAGACATGACAGTGTGGTCCTTGTCACAGTGGCTACAGTTATAATATCTCATTACCATGACACCTGCAAGTGGCTGTAATTCATTAAGCAGAAATTGCAGGAAAAACCTTTTTACCTGAAATTGATGTTTAGGAGGAGAAAAAAATGGGCAAATGTAAGAATTAAATGACTGTGAAAAGAGCCAAATTGTGATGTCTAGACGACTGAGTCAGAGCCCACCAATAGTGGTCCAAGGAAGAGCAAATTGGTGAATCGGCAACAGGGTCACAGCCGGCCAAGGCACACTGATGGACAAAGGGAGTGAAGGCTGACCCATGTAGTCTGATCCAGTAGAAGAGAAACTGTAGCTCTACCTGCTGGAAAGACTTAATGCTGGTTGCAACAGAACGGTGTCAGACCTGCTGATTGGCTGAATCAGTATTTTGCAGTTTGTGTAATACACCTGAATATGTCCCAATTATAGAGTCAGGGCTAATTGCAGAGAGCGAGTCTATTCCCAGAGCACACACAGAATGGACAGTTAGTGCACAGAGAGGAGATTACTGTTCATTATTAAAATAGAAACAATTACTGCACCTTTAACACAATCTATTCTTGACCATGTAAAAAGAAAGAATACAGACTCTTTCTGTCATAATAACACTAAGGTGTTCCAGAATTATCACCATATAAAATATCTATCAGAGTTATACGTTTGTAAAAAGATTGAAGTTTCATATTTAATAAAAGCCACACGCAATGTTAAATGAAAGCAGTTTTACTGTTGATTTTATCTTGATGATCTTGTTAATAATAATAATAATAATAATAATAATAATAATAATAATAATAATAATAATAATAATAATTAACACAACTGAATTATTGTATTAATTATTTAACCACATAAATACTCACTATCGTGTACTTTTACATTTATTTCACTGAAACAAACTGAAGACATGATGTACCTTAAATTATTACAATAATTATAATGTTCTTGCTTTTCATAGTTTTTATTCTATAAATAATTACTTACATTTTGGTGGAAAGTGCAAATGACACAAAGGTTGTTACTGCTACTTTCTGGCATGCTAAAATCATTATAAGTGAAATGTTTGTTTGTTTATCGAATAATTGTGATAACAAATATTGATTTGAATTTGTCTTATTTTAGATTCTCCAAAGAATGTCTCAGTCTCCATCAGTCCCTCTGGTGAGATGGTGGAGGACAGTTCAGTGACTCTGACCTGCAGCAGTGATGCTAACCCACCTGTGGAGATCTACACCTGGTTTAAGGGAAGTATAACAGTGGGAAAGAAAAAGACCTACACCATCACCAAGATCAGATCTGAGGACAGTGGAGAGTACAAGTGCAAGTGCAGTAATGAAGTTGGACATCAGAACTCCAGCAGTGTAACTCTGAATGTTCTGTGTAAGTTAAAGCTAAAGATCTACTCACAGCCAATAACAGATAAAACTATCATAGATTTACTCGATCACTGAAGTGTTCTCTTTATGCCTAATTTAGATCCTCCAAAGAATGTCTCAGTGTCCATCAGTCCCTCTGGTGAGATGGTGGAGGACAGTTCAGTGACTCTGACCTGCAGCAGTGATGCTAACCCACCTGTGGAGATCTACACCTGGTTTAAGGTGAATGAATCCTCAGCTGTAGGATCTGGACAGAGTTACAGAGCTCTACAGAGTGGACAGTACTACTGCGAGGCTCAGAATAAACACGGCTCTGAGAGATCAGCTGCAGTGTCCATCACTATAAATGGTGAGTGTAATGATTATTTAGTTCTGTTCAATCTGATATAGCTCTGATATGAAAAAGTTTTTGCCCCCTTCCAGATTTTTAGATTTTTGGCATATTTGTTTTACTTAAATGATGCAGATTATTGAAGAAATTTTTATATTAAACAAAGATAAAAAAAAAAAAACTATACAAAATGCAGTATTAAAATAATGATTATTAATTCATTTTCTTTTTTTAAGGGAAAAAATCTACCTTGCAATATGTGGAAAAAAAGAATTGCCCCTTAGCTGAATCATAAATGCACTGCAATTTTTGGAAAGTGAGTTAAATTTCACTTGCCACACTCTGATTACACGCCTGATTACAGACCTGTTGAATCAAGTAACCACTGAAATATAAACTATCTATCAAAGTAAAGCATTCTAAAATTCTCAAAAAGTAACACGATCTAAAGAAATTCAAGAACACATGAGAAACAAAGTAGTTACATATATTAGTCTGGAAAGGGTTACAGAGCCAGTTCTCAGGGTTTTGTAGTTATTATCCTGTTATCCACGAATGGAGAAAACTTGGAACAGGGCTGAATCTCCCCAGGAGTGGCCAACCTAGCAAAACTACCAAGAGCACACTGGCACCTCATCCAGGAGACTCATAAACAAATCCCAGAACATCATCTAAACTCCGGGCCTGACTTACCTCAGTTAAGGTCAATGTTCATGATTCAACCAGAGACTGGGCAAAAATGGCATCCATGGGGAAGTTCAAACAATTATACATAGAAGAGTGAGCCAAATTTATACTCAGTGATGGGAAAGACTCTATTCCTGTTATCGCAGATGTTTGATTGAAGCTGTTGCTGCCAAGGGTCGTACAACCAGTCGTTACGTTTAGGAAGCAATTATTTTTTTACATAGCCAGGCAGGTTTATACAGTTTTTTTTTTTTCCAGTAAATAAATGGAATATTAATTTAAAGACTGCATTTTGTATTTACTCGGTTATCTTTGTGTAATATTAAAATGTGTTTGATGATATGAATCATTTAAATGTGACAAATATGCAAAAAAAGAAAGAAAGAAAGAAAGAAAGAAAGAAAGAAAGAAAGAACCAAAGAAAGAATTTTAAAATACTATTAAAATTAAAAATAATTTTTCACAGCCCTGTTCATTGTCGGGAAAGTTTTGATATCTTTTTTACTCATGGTTTGTGTGTTTGCATGCATGCGTGTGTGTGTGTGTGTGTGTGTGTGTGTGTGTGTGTGTGTGTGTGTGTGTGTGTGTGTGGTATCAGATGTTTCTGTGATGGTGTATGTATCTGTTGGAGTTGGACTTTTTGGTCTTGCAGCTCTTCTCTCTACACTCTTCTGGCTGAGGTGAGAATATTTGTGCTGATAAATTCATCACTAATTACTCTGAAGATGATTACGATGGATAAATATTTGATTTTGTGTGAGCAGATGGAAGAGACAGAAGAAAAAGGCAGATGAAGGTGACTATCAGGTGAGTTATTACAGAAATGTCCATCAGGTGTGTGTTTTGTTCATAATAAACTCTTACAGTAAAGATCTTCAGCAGAACCTGCTCATGTTCTCCACCCCTCCTCTCTGCAGAACGCTGGGCCGAGTGCTAAAGACGACACGTACGCAGCTCTCGACCCCACAGGCCGCACATCTGATGATGTGTATCAGACACTTACAGTGAGAGTTTACTGAGAAATTAAGTTTGTTTTAGTTAGACTAAAAAAAATATATGCTGCATTTTATTCTTGTTAATCTCTCTTGTATTAAATTCAGAATCATGAGGATTTTATTTTATTTTGCAGTTGCACACCAGATTTTTAGTTTTACCATTTAAACCCAAAACCACAATTACCCTCTTAAAAATAAAACTGCGCTGTACTCAATTTTTTTTTCTTTTTTGGTGAAACTTTTTTACACTTAAAAATATTGAGCAAATATAAAAACCTGCAATTTGCAAAATATATAGAGAGAAATAAAGGAAGCTTTTACTCTTAAACGTGTGTACTGCTTTGACTTGAACGTCCCTTGTATAAAAATTACACCCAAGTTTATTTATGCATTAATATCAACTGTACCGATTTTTTTACTTTAGTTAATAGAAAATCAAGGAAAAACTGGAATATCTGGAAAAAATAATTTAACTTTTATTAATTTTATTATATAGTTGAGATTCATCATAGATAAAGTGAAATATGTTAAACCTTATTTTAAATTCTATCTTTGATTCAGTGGTTACACATTTAATACTCATGTAATATTAAAATAGATGGTTGACATTTACCTCCTGTTTTATCTTCATTTAGCTTCTCTTCTTTAGTGTTGTTGATGCTGTGAAAGAGATACTGAAAAAATATAATGTTTTACAATAAATAAATAAATAAATAAATAAATAAATAAATAAATAAATAAATTCAATTTTAGTTTCATTTACTTACATATCACAACATACTTAACATATTTCACTTGAATATTTAAATTTCAAGTTAATTTTTTCCAATTATAATTCTGAGAGAAATGTACTTTTACAAAATTTTAATATTTGTTACTAATTACTTAAGTCATTTATGTCATCATCAGCAAATTCAATAATGTTTAAGTACACTGTTTTGTTTGCACTTTAAACACATTTTAGAACACCATGTACTTTTAACTTGAGTAAAAAGTTTGAAGTACAGTGGAACCTTGGATTGTGAGCATAATTCGTTCCGGAAGCGTGCTTGTATTTCAAAACACTCATAAATAAATTTTCTCATAAGAAATAACAGAAACCATTTTAAAAAATGAAAACATAATACCAAATATGAATTAGAAATAAAACTAATTAACCTGAACTTTACCTTTAAACAAAAAAAATTAAAATAAATCCAGACAGATACGTGTTTCCTTTTATGCGCGCAGGTGCTGTGTGTGTGTGTGTGTGTGTGTGTGTGTGTGTGTGTGTGTGTGTGTGTGTGTGTGTGTGTGTAAAGCTAAAGTAGGAGGAGAGGAGAAACAAACAAGGAAGATCACAGTGAACACCAGGACTTTCCTATTGCTAGGTAGCTATCGTTAGCTATGGAACGCGGCTGTGACAGTAATCAGAAAAGTAACTCACACCCTATAAAGTTATGTATACAAGCAGACAGAGTCATTATTTCACTAACTTGTTCTAGCTGCTTACTCAGCAGGATGTATAAGGAGTGTTCCAGGTGCCTCTTGTCCTTTCTTACAGCAGTGTGTAAGACCCATGTGCTCTTGCATGGGGCAATGTACTATTTTTTCATCTTCCGGTTGTTAAACATAAAGAATATTGATTTGTAATTAGTGATAATTGTAATTTTTGAAACAAATCAGTATTATTACTCCATTACCATATATTTTAAATGAAATGTATAAAAAATATTAAGTCCATGTTAATAATATAGTTCAGTTAGTCAAATGCTAATGTCTATTTGTGAAATAAACTTAAATTATAGTGTAAATTTAAGACAAAATTAATAATTGTTTTTTGGCATTTAGTTTGATATATCCAACGCAAACTATTTTGTATGTGATTTTCAGAAATTACCATAACCTTTTTTTTATTTTTGTTAAATTATGATTGTCTTTGTGATGTCTTTATGTGTCCTATACATTAATAATTCATTTGCCATGTTAAGTTAAAAATAAACATGACTGTAAAGGGGCGTTTTTATTGGGATATTTTATTTTAATTGTAAAAATCAGTATTGGCTCTTTTGATACAGATAAAGATTGTAAAGTATTATAGCTGGGCAGAATAACAGAGATGGCAGTAGATTGATCAAAAGATGGCTTTTATTCCAACAGAGAGAAAAAACACAACAAAAAGCATCTCTTTCTCAGGTGCAATAGGAGTGAGGTGGGGTAGTGAAGAGGAGTTTATCTGTGTAGGGTAAAGTGAAGGCAGTAAAAGCACCCCGCACTACGTATGTGCCATGGTGCTGAATGCGCTTCCTGTTTTGGATGTGCGAGTTGCTGTCTTGGGAGACAAGGCACAAACTGCAGGCCTGTTGCCACAAGATAAACTTACATTTTTGTATAAGATGATGAATGGTATTTTACTGCTTAATCAATTTCAGTGTGAGTAACATACAGTCAGACCATACAATTTTAATTTTTTGTTTTGCCATCATTATTTTCTTATGAAAGATATTACTCACATGAATTGCATTGATAATTTTTCAATAAAATTCCCATCTTTTACACAAAAATAAAAGTTTGTTTGTGTCAATTAAGTGATTGTCCACTTTGTCATACTGGGTAATCTGCCCCTTTATGACATCACTACAATATTTTTATTTTTTTTTTTTTTAAGGAAAAAAGGGTGGGGTGAGACCAGTACTGCGTTTGCTTAGTGTTTATTTACAAAGGTGAATAAGCAAATCCCCCAAAATGTGGCTGTGAGCTTCAGAAGCCGACAAGGCCAAAACAAGAAACAAAATTCTCTCTACCTAGTACCAAAGTGAAACAACAAACCTGCACCAAAACTAAAAAAAAAGAAATAAAAAATACTTCCCTTACTCCCTTACTCCCCACTAACCAGGAGCAAACAAGCGACAAGTGACTCCCTACCAAGCCACTAATTACAGAACTATATACAAATATATACATAACGTATTTACAAAAAAAAAACAAAAAAAACCAAAGAAGGGCGTACGCAAAAGCATAGTGAGGAATGTAGCACAAGTACACAGGATAATTTTACAATTAGTCATCAGATAAACATTAAGCAAAGACATGGTCTGTAGCACTGTGGTCTGAAGGCCCTAAGTAGGCCTCAGGGTCTCCTGGTTACCCAATCATCAGGGAGGAGACGGGATCAACAAAGGACAGGTAGGGCAGCAACCAATAGATAGAAGGGTACACTGAAGAGGGCGGGGCCTGAAACAATAAGGGAAAACACACCCCTATCACATCACCAGCAGAGACATAGCAGTGACAAAGCAAGCATAACCAGAGACACAAAAAACTAATAAGTCCAATATCATCACACAGTGGCAGGAAATTCGACTGCTTAAGTGAATAAGTACCTGACTTTGTTGTTAAAAAAAATTTTCACTGTACAAGTTTTCTTACTTGCTTTGCCCAAGATGAACATGTTCACCCTGTCAGCATAAAATGTCAGAACTTTGCTCTTACAGCACCATACATCATGTGCAGATTCATACATTTTCTCACCACACAGAGTGAAATCAAGATTTCACACATTGCTGATTTCCCCGAGTTCATATGGTGCCCATATTACAATAACAGTCCCAAGCTCAGACAAGAAGGCTTATTTCAACTGAGAGCATTACCGCAACATCATGACTCAAGTGGTAATGGATGCAACATGAGCAGTCTGATTAGGATAACGTCATGAAGTCGAGTCAGACATTTATAAGTTTTGTCTATGTGCATGAAGATTTCACACAACACACAAATTTGAATGTGAATTTCAGACATTACTGATTTCATTATTTTGATTTTCCACTGTTTAAAACTACTGTCAAAACTACAACAATCACTATAATGTGTAGCATATTTGAGTCTCTCATTGTTGTAAACAGTGACATTACATGCTTTCCTAGGAGCAGTCCTACTCTTCGCAGAAACTAAGAGTAAGAAGCTTCATAAATATGTTGTCGTACTCTGAGCTAGGAATATTTTCAGTCTTATGTTAAATTTAAGTGTGATTCCTTGGAGTAATTCTGAGATGAACCAAGCTTTAGTTGTCAGACAGATGGCCTCACATTTGCCGCTAGAATAGTCTAGTATACAGAGGAGATCTTGCAAGTTCTTTGAGTGCAAAACAAGTCTAAACCATCATCCCTCCACCACCGTGCTTGACGCTGCATATGAGGTGTTTCTGCTGAAATGCTGTTTGGTTCTTGACTTGAACAAAGACAATTATAGAGGTTTGGAACTACCTGAGTAAATGAATTGAAATTTTTGGGTGAACTATTTCTTTAATGATCATAAATCCAATAAAGACGAGAATATTTACTCACATGACTCAGTGTAATATGGCCGGCCACCTTTTCACTGTATTCTTTATTGCAGGCTCCTTCTCTATCAGTTCCTTAGATATGTTTCAAGTCAAGTCAAGTAGGCTTTTATTGTCATTTCAACCATATACAGTTCAGTACACAGTGAAACGAAACAACGTTCCTCCAGGACCAAGGTGCTATGATGTTTGCTAAATGTTTGATCTCAACTGTACTGTAGATTTGCCTGGTGTCATCTGTATTCAACATCAACATAAAAAAGTAGGGATCTTGAAAGTTTCTGGCCATACAGGCCGTAGACTATGACGTGAATGATCATCAGAAGCCACAGACAGGACTTCCGTGTCAGCTATGCTAAGGGTTCGTGTCATCACAAGGGAGACAATCTCCAATGTGGGCGTATATGGCAAGTCAGCAATGTCAGTTGGAATTGTTGGAATCGGAATTGAAGTCTGGATGAATGATGTATGAATTATTTTTTTTGTTAAGTACACCCTTAGAGCATTAAATGATTTGAATGAGCACAAACAATCTGTGTAGAGACATGGAACTGGAGAACTTCTAGTGTAGCCTCCATGTTTCAACAGCTGAGCCCTCTTTTCTCATGAAAACAAGCAGAACTTACTGCATGAATTTAAGCCCCCAAAGTAAGCATATACTCAAAAAAAAAAAAAAAAAAAACACACAAAATATGGTACTTGGTTGTTAATTAAGCTACCTTCAATCAGGCATGATGTTTTCAAGTCCACATGAAGAACACGTGTGAATCGGATGTTCTAGAAAGAATGTTCATGAAGGTTTATTATTATTAATGATAAATCATGAACAGCAGCAGCTGATTGGCTTGACAATAAGCTTAAATCTTACTGGTTTCCAGGTTATTTTAGAGCACGAAGAGGGGAAAAGACCCAGAACCTATGAATGAATACAGTACATTTGCCCACGTGTGTGTGTGTGTGTGTGTGTGTGTGTGTGTGTGTAAACATTTGTGTGTTGGCTGAAATACATGTACATTTAAAAATATAAGCTTTAAAAATAGGCCAAATGTACAAAAAAAAAAGTGATACATACTGTATATATGGATAGAAAGATAATTAGGTTTTCAACTTAATCAGTTTAACTTAACCATCAACGTAACTTTCCACTTGTAGGATATTTACCAAAATACTTTTGCAACAGTGTGAACGTGCCTTTATTACAACACACTCCACACTCTGAAGTACTATGTACTAAATTTGTTTAGTTTCAATTCAATTTTATTTGTATAGCACTTTTAACAATTGAAATTTTGTAGTAGCATAGTTTAACCACTGCATCCATCTAAAAGTTCACACTATGCAGTCTAATCAAATGAAATAGATTTTTCTAAAATCATTTAAATTCACAAGCTTTTCTTAAATAGATTCAGAAATTACTTTTTACATTGTATATACTTGTAACATGTATGAATTCTTTCTTTTAAATGTGACAGTTTCAAACATGTACTGTATGTTTCTCATGGCGTGTTGTTTCACTTCCTCAGTTGTGAAGGCTGTGGGGTTATTTGTTCACACACTGGACTGATGTGTTAAAATGTTCCCTAGACAACGCATGTACAGGTTCACTCTGGTGCAGTGACAGTCCTGCTGATGCATTAACACGGGTTTGAATATCAATAATAATAATCCCCTAGACTTGGTGATGATGATGATGATGATGATGATGATGATGATGATGATTATTATTATTATGATGATGATTATTATTATTATTATTATTATTATTATTATTTCATGTATTAAAATGTGACTATGCTCATTAATACAGATGAGCATACATTAGCATTAAGAATTAAAAGAGGAAACTGAAGGGTGTGTTTACTGTAACTCTTGTTAACCACAGACTCTCTCACACTCTTCTTCAGTTGTAGTTTGGTTGCTGCACATGAAGGTCAAGCAGACACAGTAAGAGAACCGTATTTGTCTATTTTAAATTACTAAATTTCCTCATAATATATACTTTTCCTGAACAAAGACAGCAAAGTTTCTTTTTCTTTGATCAGGTTTTAATTTGTGTTCCCAAAGTGGGAGTTTTGTTAACTTTTCCTGATTGCCTGTATTTTCTGGGAATTACAGAGGTATTTGAGATGTTTGTGGCTTACAGTCTGATTATCATGTGCATTTAGTTGTTTTTATTGTTCTTACTGTTGGTACTGAAACTGTGACAGCTCTGTATGAGTAATCTGTATGTGCAAATGCATGACTCTATTAAACACCCACGCGTCTTTGAAAAAAAAAAACAAATCTGTGGGTTCCACCACCTTTCCTCTCAGCTGTTCAGCCTTGTGTCGTGTTAGGAGAGCAGGTGGTGGGTGAGTATTAATGTCCATCTCACTTCTTTACCTTTGTGACGTGTTGATCCACTGCTGCCTGAGTGGTTCACGACACAGAGCTGCACGCAGGGCAATGTCCACCAGTTTGCCTGTGCAGCCTGAAATGTGCCATTCATTATGGATGCTCTTCAATTCATGATCCCTTATAAATAAAACATTAATTCTGAATGACTTTTCAGCATTTCGATTTTTTCCTCTTAATGGTGACCTGGAAAAAAAAATGGGTGCAAACAGTATTTTTCTCTGATCCCTTTGAGTTTCTGGTTGGGAAAGAGGGATGGCTGTTTTTAAAAAAAAAAAAAAAAGTGTTTTGATAGTTTCATTTAAAGTCATGAGTCTACACTCCGGACAGCTTTTCCAGTTTAAAGTTGCACTTGTATCTAATTGACTTGCGTCGTAGATGAGTAAAGAGTTTTTAGAGATAAACAAAAGCTTAAATCTAAACATAATCTGCTGATCTTTAATGTAATCAGTGATATAATTATTATTATTATTTCAGGTTGAAGCCCACGTAAATGTCTGTCTGCACTGTAAAAAATGTAATCTTGACTTAACTCAAAATTTCAAGGCAACTTGCTGCAGAGTTTTTTTGAGTTAACTTCACTTTTAACCCACGTTGTTGACTTAACTCAAAAAAGCTGTGCAGCAAGTTGCCTTGAAATTTTGAGTTAATTAAATTTACTGAGTAAAGTCTCCCAACTTATATTGTTTTGTTAAGTTAAAAGTGTTTTGATAGTTTCAAAGACTTATAAATTTAATAAATGTGAACTTGTCACATGTTTTGGGTTTAAAATAGCGGTGCTCTGATCAAGATTTTTGGGGCTGAGCACCGATCACTGATCACTAGAAGCTGTATCGGACGATACAGATACCGATCACCGATTACAGGGTCTACTCAAAGCCTTATCAAGTAGCACTATTTATTAATTTACATTGTTGTTAGATATAATTTTAAGTATTGAAATTACAATTATAACTATTTATTGGCAAGCAACATGTGCGACACGTCAACTTAAAACATAGCAGCCTGTGCTTGGTTAGTATTTGGGAACAGCTCAGAGCTTGATAAATTAAAAATATGTTTAGTAAAACCAAAACTCGCAGTGAATCATGAACCATACTTACGGCCACTGCGCAAAACCGCGTGGGTGAGATAGAGGAATTATCGACAGCTGAGTGAGTGGCAGCGCTCGAGTTGTTGAGCTCTCCCGCTCTCTTAGCGCTAGACAACTTTGAAAACTGCTCATGTTCCATTACGTGACTAATCTTCAAATGTCTGATGAGGTTCGCTGTGTTAAAATGCTTTGGTGCTTCCCGCCTCATGGAATTGGCTTGTTACACAGGTTGCAGGTTGCTAATGTATTGTCTTTTTCACACAACACGTAGAATTGCCAGACCGGTGAAGCCATTTTAGCAGCGCGCAAAAAAATATCCCGCGAGTTTTGCGTCATCTGATCGGCTTCTCTATATCGGCCATTATAGAGACCGCAGATCAATCATCCCAAAGCTATTATTGGCCGATTAAGATCAGTGACCGATCAATCGGAGCATCCCTAGTTTAAAATGTGTTTAAATTTACTGAAGCAGGTTTTTTTTTATTAACATGCAATACAATGTAATGAAAAAAGCTGTAACTGCATGCTTGAAAGTTTCTTCCAAATTGTATTTTAAACCAAAAGTAACAAACTACAACCACATTCCTTGATTTTCAAATAAAAGTAAACAAAAAGAAACATGGCAAGATGCCTTTTACAGTCTAAACTTCACAAAACAAAGAAAAGAAATAATAATAATAATAATAATAATAATAATAATAATAATAATAATAATAATTTGAAGTCTGAAAACAGCTCACAAAAGCAAAGTCATAGCAGAAGTTAAGTTTTAAGGGATTGTACCCTTGCAGAGCAGCGAGTGCCCAGTTCCATGAACACCTTCTCAATCACCTCAAAAGTTTACTTCAGATATTTTGGTACTGAAATCCAAGGCAAACAGGTCAAAGGTCTGTGAAGCAACAGCAGATGGCAGATCTGGAGCATCTTGCAAGACAATCTCTTCCTCCAACACAAGAGTAAAGTTTATGACACTGGTCAAAGTCGTAGGGGAGTCATCATCTTCAATCACAATAGGAACTCCCACTTTCATCCCTCTGGTCTGTCCAACATCAGGAGTACTGTCCTAATGTAATAAAGAGTGCAAAAAATCACTTTTGACATCCATCTTTTCTATGTTGTTATATTTCTTTTTGTTCCATGAAAGTTTTGGACCCTACTAGATTAATGTAGTCAAAAAGTACAGAAAGAAACACCTCATAAATCCTTTAAATCAGTTGTCTCTGAGCTATATACGTTTGAAACATAAAAAAGTAAACTAGTAAGGTATAATTATTATACCTTATTATAGAATTATTTTTTGCCCTAACTTCATACTTCGTTCTTAAAATCATTAAAAATACTGCATTGTAAATGTTTACTTACATGAAATTGCAAAGTTTGAGGTCTTGTGATAAAGTCTGGAAATGTGTTTATCCAGGAGGATATTGAGGGAATGTGTTCTGAAACGTAAATGCAAAGATTACAAACACATTCGTGGCGCAAATACTGCATATTATAAATACCAAGTGTCGAAGGGTTATTATGAATGTAACACGACTTTCTAGACTTGTCTTACTCTTCTCCAGTCTCTTTGGCTGTGGGTAATAAGCGGCTACAGTTATGTTTGCAACAACTTATTTTATTAAACCAAACGGCAAGACAGAATACAAACTGCCCTCCTCATGTTCTTCTCTCACACCGTGTCACACTCTCACCTGTCCCATGGGAAACCCCAGGCAGGTAACCTGTTAGTTCCTCTTAACATAAGCAACATAACCAATGAATCAAATATCACACATGCAGGCATATAGAGAAAATAATAATGTGCTGTAAATAATAATTAAATAATATTCAATTCTAAATTAAAACACAATGAAATATACTTGCAACATAATATGCAACATCAGTAATAAATAACAAATAAATGTAGTAAACGTAAAATAATACAAAATATATTGATTGTAGTACCTCAGGTTACAGGAAGACTTGCAGCTTTCTCACTGTCTCACGTTAAATAAACAACTGCACCAAGCTATATGTACTTCACAAAGAACGCCATATAATAACGCTCATTTATGTTAAGACA
Organism: Clarias macrocephalus; assembly: GCA_011419295.1. Classification (NCBI taxonomy): domain Eukaryota; kingdom Metazoa; phylum Chordata; class Actinopteri; order Siluriformes; family Clariidae; genus Clarias; species Clarias macrocephalus. Next base: position 45,399 of record JAAGKR010005907.1, read on the forward strand.
ATTTCTACAAAAGACTTCGATATAAATATATGCACTTACCAAAGCTTAAAAGAAGAAGTTGTCCGTTGTGAGGTGGAGAAACGAGCGGCTAATCCAGATGATGTTCAAGATACCCGCTGCACCCAACACGCATGCGCCACTTCAGAAACGTATCAGCGCGCATGCGTCAGCGCGCATGCGCCAACTTTCGAACCAACTCCTGTGCGTGTTAACTTGCATTAGAAAGTCTGTTCAGTAATTAAACCTTAGTTGACCCAGCGAGTTTTTAATGAACTTGTTTTCACTAGTTCACTCAGCTTTTTCATGTCTTATTGTCCAGATTACTAATAAATACTTATTATGCCAACATTTTGCTAGTTGGATTTTTTACAGTGTGTACAGCAGAACTCTGTCTAACTTATTAATACAAAGAAATCACATTCTGTAAGGTTGAGTATCTGACGCCTTGTTTACACTAAGTTGTACTTATTTTGTCATCAGACAAACACACTCCCTGATTAAAGTGGATTATTAAATCCGGCACATAACTGTTCATAATACTTTTACTCAACATTTTGATTTTAGCGCATAACACTGGGGTCTCAGTTTGGGTATTTTACACGCCCTCACCTCGGACTGCTGCAGATACGTTTGCTCTAATGGCCTGTGTTTTATCTCATAGTGGTGTTTTACATGAATCCTTTCATTAGCACCACGGTTTTGCAACATGAGAGACAAAATGGTTTTAAACTTTTCACAGGAAGAACAAACATATGAGCTGTATATTCGTCACTGAAGGTTCAGTTTTCATGGTGTATTTGCCTTTTTTGGGGTGATCCATGCTGTGTTGTGTGTTTGTGTTTTTGCAAGGGCATTATGGTAGTTTCTTTGTCTTTAGCATACTCTATGCAATCATGATAAATTAAGATTGCCTATGTTGAGTGACACTAATAGCCACACCCGCCTCATGGGAAAAAGTATATATTCGTCTAAAGTGATGGATAGTGTGACATAACCTGGCAGAAAATTGTTCACAACTTCTCTTCTACTGAACATGCTGATTTAATTTAAGGCAAATACTGAAGATCTGGCAAAGTTTCATTCAATTCTGTCAAGCCAGTTTTGTGGGAGCCAGTTTTGTGTGATACCGAATCTCTGGCAAATTATTTTAAATCCCTCATTCATAAAAACACACAACATTTTACTCTGGATGGTCTACTGATGAGTCTTGTCAAAAGCACTTCTTTCTATTTTTTTTTCAACATGTTCTAATATTGTAGATTATGTTGATCCTTTTAAGCGCGAGTTGTATAGAGTCATAGCTGAACCATGGCTCAAAAGGTGTGAAACCATAACACGACCTCTGAGACAATGATGCAGGAGAGCTGAATGAAAATGGAAGAAAGATCAACTTTGTGTGTCACGAACTGGTATGACAGGCAGTCCGTGCGAGTGTTATTGCCGTGGGCAGGAAAGGCAAGCATAAGCGCAGAGGGGTTGTTTTTAAACATAAGTCTTTAATTAACAAAAAGGAACCAATAAAACTTACTTGGACTCTGAACAGAACACACACATACACAGTCTCTTTTAGCCTTCCACATGATTAACAACATTACAGACCTTTGTAAGCATTTCAGACCATTAGGACTGACTCGGGAACGGGAAGACTAGGGACTGCACAGGACTGGAACCCTAAAGACGGGGGCGGGGGGGGAGGGCACAGGGGGGGGGAGCACACGGGAAGCACGGGGGGGGGGAGCACAC
>JAAGKR010005908.1:0-46337 GCA_011419295.1 Clarias macrocephalus
CACTGTCACAGGTAGGTGATGAAGTCCTGTAGTTGGTGATGGCTTGTATACCCTGCCACATGCGCCGTGTGTCACCGCTGTCCCTGAAGTGCTTGTGGATTCTCTGGGCGTGTGCGCGCTTCGCCTCTCTGATGGCCCGGGACAGTTTGGCCCTTGCTGTTCTTAGGGCCGCCTTGTCCCCCGCTTTGAAGGCAGAGTCTCTGGTTCTCAGTAGTGCACGCACCTCCGCAGTAATCCACGGTTTCTGGTTGGGTCGTGAAACGATATTCTTGGAGTCAGTGACGTCATCGGTGCACTTGTTGATGTAGCTGGTCACTGATGACGTGTACTCCTCCAAGTCAGTGTAGTCGCCGTAAGTTGCAGCCTCCCTAAACATGTTCCAGTCAGTGTTCTCGAAACAGTCCTGAAGAGCAGAGATGGCTCCTGCTGGCCAGGTTTTCACCTGCTTCAGAACCGGTTTTGAACGCCTGACGAGTGGTCTGTATGCTGGAATTAGCATAACAGAGATGTGGTCTGAGTAGCCGAGGTGGGGGCGGGGCTCTGCCCGATATGCGCCGGGGATGTTTATGTAAACAAGATCCAGCGTGTTTTCCCCTCTCGTTGCAAAGTCCACATACTGATGGAATTTAGGAAGCACTGACTTGAGATTTGCATGGTTGAAATCTCCAGCAGCGCTGAGCAAAAGCTAGAAACTAGCACAGAGTTCTTACACCATGTCGTGTTGATGTAGACACACAAGCCACCGCTGCGAGTCTTACCGCACAGAGCTGCGTTTCTGTCGGCGCGAAACGAGGCTAGTCTGTCTAGCTGAATGCCGGTGTCAGGAACTCTGTCGCTGAGCCATGTCTCCGTGAAAACAAATACACAGCAGTCCCTCACCTCACGCTGTGTAGCCTGTTGCAGTTGGATGTAGTCCAGTTTATTTTCCAGGGAGCAGACGTTAGATAAGATGATGGACGGAAGAGCCGGCCGGCTAGGGTTTGTTTTTAGCCTAGCACAGACTCCCGCCCGCTTGCCGCGTTTCCGCTTCCTCACGCACCGCTTACGATGTCCCCTCCTCCGGCCACCGGCATCAGGCAACGCCGAGGACTGGAGGCCTGGTTCCCGAAGCAAGCCGAGGTCGCGTAGCTTCTCCCGCAGCTCATCTTGAATGAAATATGCCGGTTTATTGAGTTGCAAAAGTGTCTGGCGGTGGTAAGTGTGAGCACCGTTTGTGCCGGTGTCCATAAACTTTGCAAAATAAAAGCGCTACGAAACGACATAAACAATGTAGCACCATTTTGGCTCCAGAGTGGCCGCTGCGTGCTACCGCCGCGCTGCCATCTTATGAAGATTTATCTACATAAAAAAACCTACATAAAAATGTAGGAATTACAGCTATAATTAATAGTAAAAGTAAAACTGTTTCCACATAAACAATGTGAGAAGAACACTATATGGTGAAATGAAACAGTCCTCTATAGGACATTGGTGTTGCATTAAACACTAAACATACTGATAGCACTATTACACTAGATAGCATAAAGGCCATGAGTGCAAACAGTGTACAGTTGCACATTTTTATTAAAAACACAGTAGATACAGTAGTAAAGGGCAGTGCAGTCTTGACCAGAACACAATTGTAAGGGGAAATTCAGTGAAAGAAAACAGAGATAACAGAGCTATAGCAGTCATATTACAGGTCATAGAGTATTTTGTACTGATAGAGTACAAAGAATTGTGTTTGTTCTGAAACTGTTTGTTTTGTTGTGTGTGTGTGTGTGTGTGCGTGTGTCAGACTGTGCCATTGTTTGTGTGGCCTTGTACTAGACTCAATAATTTATGTTGTTCAATTTCACCTGTTTATTACAAGACTATTTAAAAAATTCAGCATATGAGACATTTCCATTCCATTCCATTCTAATAATTTAAATTCAGAACTGAGTTGCATCCACAGTTACTCCTGTTGGATGTGGTTCATCCTTCTTGGTGGTATGTTGACATTACCTTGGATACCGTGGCTCTTGATACATCACAAAGACTTGCTGTCTTGGTCATGGATGCGCCAACTCTGATATGTCCGCCATAATGTTGTATGCATTGCAATATTTTAAGCAAAACTGTAACTGTTTGTTTCATTGTGTGTGTGTGTGTGTGTGTGTGTGTGTGTGTGTGTGTGTGTGTGTGTGTGTGTGTCAGACTGTACCATTCTTTGTGTGGCCTCGGACTAGACTCAATAATTTATGTTGTTCAATGTCACCTGTTTATTACAAGACTGTTTAAAAAAAATTCTAGGTATTGGTTTTTAAGTCATTTAAAGGAAATTCTATTTGCCCAATCCACTGTTCTGCAAAAAAAATTTAAATTAAAATTCCTTGGTATCAGTGTGGTATGAAAGATTCATTTCCTCAGTCTTGTTTTACCATGATTTTTCCAGACCATAAAAGTAACAAAAGTTGTAGTATGCAGTTTAGTAGATACTTTCTTAGCATAGTTTGTGCTAATGTGGTTTTGAACATTTCTTTTCACAGGAAACACCACAGCAGAGGCTCAACTACAGCAGCTAATGACATTTCAGTTTGTAAAAACCACTGGTGACAGTATAAACACCATCCAGTAATTTTCTTTTAGCAGATCAAATGATGATAGGTTGTTAGTGAGCAACTGATGACAGCAGGAGACAGAAGATCAGGGTCAGATTCCAACAATACAGACTCATTTACACTCATTAGATTATTTAAACTCTGTGTTTTAAACTCACTTTACTTTTACTCTTACTTGTTGAACTATCGTAGTTACTGAGAGTAGTTACACATCAAACTAAACCCTTCTCATAACAGATATGGATCCACTGATCCACCTGAGCAGTCATGCTGAAGTACACACAATGTCCTAATCACACAATAAACTCATCACTCAGGACATTCAGACTGCAGATGAACAACTTTATACCCAACACTCACTCTAATGAAGACACAAAGACAACATTTACTCACAGAGCATCACGGGGAGACGATTGTGCTCCATCCTGTCTCTATAATGACTGAAAGACAATGGACAGAAAACTGGTATGTGTTAACCACTTCCTGTCTTCTTACAAAAAGAAAGTGTGAAAGAAAGAGAGATGGACAAATGCCACTCAAAGTCTGCAGAGGTGTATGTTTACCACTTCCTCTCTCTCACTCTCTCTCTCTCTCTCTCTCTCTTCTCTCTCTCTGTGAGAAGATGGAGCGAGATTTATATAGTATACAAGGCACATATGTTTTAATTGCACACTAATAATTCTTAAGATTATTTTAGGACATCATATTTCCCAATTGAAAGAGTAAGTAACTGATCAAGAGTATTGTATTATTTATTACAAAGTAAAAAAAAAATACAAACCTATGGAAATATAGCTATAGAAGGAAATTTAAAAAAATATATAAAAATATAAAAATATAGGGAAAATGGTGAACGCCTCCGTTCGAGGTCTCTGGATCCCGCACCCTGAGAGCATGGCTGGAAGGAAGAGCCCTGCATGACGGGGTCCTGACTTTTGGGTCACACCTGACCCGCCCCTCCTGGGGTGACCCCGTCTGTGGCGTACTTCGCCACAGGTAGCACTTGCCCTCTGGGATCCCCGTGGGCTGCTACGCTGAGGGGCAAGCATGGTGATGCCTATCTGCATGGGCTCTCCCATGTTTTCCAGCTCTAGATCTTCAGGCTCAAAATCAGGGATGGGATCTGAAGTCTCAGACTCTGTCTCCATGGGCAGAGGTGAGACTTCGCGCCTATAGCTGGGGGAGCGACTGGCTAGGCGCGTGGAGTGGCTTTTTTGGGGTGGAGGAGATGTTCCCCGCCTGGAGCTGCCGGAACGTCCGACCTGGCGCTCACGGAGGCAGTTATCCACCCGGATGGCTAGCCTATAAAACTACTCAAAATCCTCTGGAGGCTCACGTAAGGCTAGCTCATCCTTTAGCTGTTCTGAGAGACACCATAAATGCAACCTTCACGCTTTCAGTTGGAAACTGCGAAGGTTGCAGCTCGAATATCAGTGAGCACTGCAGTATGAAGGCATTGCACCTCTCTGGCTCTCTCGCATACGGCGGTGGAGGTGGTAGTTGAGTTTCGGCCACCAGATTGGGTAGTAGAGCCACTGATCCGGGGGCCGGATTCCGGAGTCGACTCGCGGCCAGATGGAAACCCGGAAGTGGCGCCTCGAGCTAATTTTTGGGCAGCTCGAGGCACTTATTAATCCCGCGTATCTCCGAAATTAATGCGGTTAAGGCTTCCTTGTGTTTATCAAGCACTCTCGCTTGACCCTCAACTATTTCCTGCACCCGCTCCAAGCCCGCGGGCTCTTCTGGTGGTGTGATCATTCTGTTACGTGGTGCGGTATGGAGAGCCGCACCATGCGATGTTTTTAATGATAACAGCCCTTATGCTGGGTGTTTGAGTGGGTCAATGAAATAGGAGTTAGTGAGAGTGCTTGTAATACACACGGGAAGTCCTTCCCATTTGGAGCGTGGTATTATTAATTAAGGAACTTAAAAGGAAACCAATGAAAACTGTAAACACACAAACTGTAAACAGAGCTCCGCCATCTCTGCGAGAATGGACGGGGCTCTGGAAAATAAAACAAAACTTTTATCCTCTCGAGGTTTTCACCCTTATCGAGGACCTATGGGAGAGAGAGAGAGAGAGTTTATGCTTCGTGCACTAATACACCGTACTGAGCGCGCATGCTGTACTGCTGCGTGCCGCTCTCTCTATCGCTCTCACACTCACTCTCGCAGGCGTCTTAAACAGACAGAGGCTGGGGCTTTGCCTCTGTCCTTAAACAGCTGTCTGTCTGTCTGTCTTTTATTTTCTTTCTTTCTTTCTTTCTTTTCTTTGGCCCTGATACCTTCACCGGTGCTACCTAAATGATCGCCGGTATCAGGACCCTTAAATAAGCACGCCGTCAAGTGTGGCTCATTCAGGCTGATTGCCTGACGGTGGCGTTGCCTAGCAACCATGTGTATAAATGAACAGTTTAAGCACGGCTCTTCCCCTCGCACGACCCGCGTCGTTACAGTCATAATGAGATAATTAATTTTGTTCACTTCAGCTGTAATGATTTTAATGTACTAGGTTTAGGCAGATAATGCCTTGAGTGAATGGAGTCTTTGAACTTTTCCTGAGGCAGGAACTGTATTGAGAACAGACAATGTGAAGAGTCACACATCCTTTTTGGATTCCTTTGATCTGCATCAAACTAGGGGTATTTATTTTTTTGTAGTCTTTGAAACAGATCAACTACTTAAATGTAGACATAATTCTCAGTTTTCATATAATTTCGAACTCATACACCTGCTTTTTCTTGGAATTATCTAATCAGCCATTCATGTATGAGCAGGACATTGAATGAACCATGCATTAATCTTGACCTCCTTGGGATTTCACACATCACAGTGTATAAAGAAGACACCCAAAATGTGATTGTAAAATATAATTTGCTTCCCATATAATACATTCCTTAAAAATTATATATTATTGTTTTGTTTGTTGTTGTTTTTTTGTTATTATTATTAGCTATGGAATAACATTATAGCCAGCATAAACAGCATACAAACAGTATACACTCCTCACAGGGAAAAAAAAGGAAAAAGAAAGACCTTTTTAATTAGACCAGTGGAGAACAGCCAGGATGGTGGGAGTGGCTGGGAAGAGTACAGTAACCCAACATGAGCTGGCCAATGATCCTCTAGCCTCCTCTAGTGGTAACATCAGTATAATTTCATCCTTTCAACCAATTTATACACACTATAGTACATTTAAACAGAACTTATTAAAATACATCTTATCACTATTTAGTCAGCTCATATACATTCGGAACGTACATACCTGTATTTGTATATGTACACGCGGTGTGCACATTGGGCAGAAGCCACCAAAATAATGGTAGCAATAGAAACAGAAGAAAAAGAAGAAGAAGAGTAACTACAGCAGCAGTCAAATCAAAATACTTTTAACTTAATCAAAGTTAATCAAAGTAAACAATGAAAGCAAACACAAAGCAATTCATTTTATTGTAATGTATTTATATGTTCGTATGTGCATAAAACCGATTTTGCTGTTCAAAGACTGATTAAACCACAAAGCCATTCCAGATAAAATGTATTATATAAAAAAAGAAAGTTCATAAAAGAATAAAACATTGTCAATCAAATGCAAAAAAATTATAAACCATATTACATAATAGTTAAACCACATTTTGCAATGCAATATGACAATGCATCAGGTCATTTGTAAAACTTTGAGTAAAAATAAAAAGTAAGTTCATGAACATTCAAACATCTATTTAGAATAAGCAACCATATAAATCCTTTTACAATCATTTGTGCCACTTTGTGTTATTTATTTTTTTCTGCATGCGTGTAAGGAGTCTAAAAAAGCATTAATGCACATACTCTTGTTGCAAGATATTGGATCTTGTTTTGTACAAAAAATGAGAATGTGCATATAACTTTTCTTTTTGAGCATGTGCAAGTATTTAAATGTTTGCAGCAAGATGTTGGAAATCTTCTATCCTTTTAATGTTATGAATGCAACTTTATGCTACGGATACAGAATTACAACCAAGGCATGGACTCTCAACAAACTAAAGAGACTCATTTTGTGATAGGAGGCAGGTTTGATGTGGTCATAGAGTGCAGGACATCCATGCATTATCCATCTATCCATTTATATATCTATAGTATATGTTTACAAATCAGACAGTTACACTTTTTTTTAAATTTTGCTGAACATTTTAGGAAAAAGAAATGACAAACAGAAGTTAAACACAACTATTTGTTTGATTGTTGTAGCTTCAATCGGTGTACATAGATATATGGCTCACTGCAGGGAGAAAGAAAAACATTTGAAATAAATAACTGTACGGACATTTTTTTCTTATATTTCTATCATTCATGTTACAAAATAAGTGTCACAGTGGCTGTATATGTGCTTTATGTAAGGCACAATTGTAGAGGTGAATACTTGGAAAGTTTTTTTCAGTTTTCAATAGTGAAAAAGGGAATTACAGTAACTGGGTGTCTGACCGCAGAACATGAACAAATGAACTCACAATGAAACAAATCAATAAACTCTGAAACAAGGAGAAAACCAAAACAGTAAGGCTACAAGCATGGAACTAGAATGGAACGTAACAGGAACTAAACAGAAAAAGAGCTAAACAGAACCAATACAAAACTGATTAGGAGTTACACAGAAAACACAAGAAATTCACAATAACTAGACAGGACTGGAGCTGGACAGAAAAATATCAAACACCAAACAAGACTGAACAGAACAGGAGCAAAGGACATTGGCTAGATCACAACAACTTAACTAAACAGAAAATTTGCATGAAACCAAAAACACATAAGATGCACAACCACTTAACTGAACTGAAAAAAAAAACAGGACTGGAGAGAAGAAGGTGAGAGAAGGGGTCAAGGAAATCATCAGGAAACAGAAAGCACATAAGATACACAACCACTGTATTAACAAAACATAACCGAGGCAAGACCCTGACTAACTGAACACAGGAACCTTTACACAAAAACTTATGAGCTACCTCGGTTCAGGCGAGCTTTCGTGCATTCTGGGAAACGAAAATCCAACATGAAATAAAAGGAGTTTCCTCTAGGGTTTATCCCTGACAACAAGTCACCATTTGACTGCAGAATTAAATCAGTAAGTTATTTGGCATGGTAGTATTATGCATGTTCTTAGCTAAATATGGTTTATAAACATAATAAGGATCGCTTTCTGGCCTCCACCTAATATTTTTTTGTGTGTGTGTTTGTTTGTTTGTTTATTTGTTTTCTGAGCAACAGAAATTAGTTTATCAGTCTGCTTCTCTGCTACGCTGAGAAATTACCTACATTCTCTGCAAGAGAATGCCTCCTTAAAAAAAACTGTTTGTTAAAACACTTTTTAAATTTTTACTCTGAGTCTGAATCCTTTCTTTGTTTCATATTGTCCACTGGGAGCATCCAAATGAATCCAAAAAGATACAAGCAGTGAAGCAATGGTCAGGCCCTGGGGTATCTTATAATGTCCTAAAGAGTCAACCTTTGACAAGCCCTGAAATTACTGAAGTTATCCCTGAAATGCCTGCCAGGTGGCGCAAAGGGTCATTTAGCAAAATAACTGAAATCTCAGCTGCAGAGGATTCATCTACAGTATATTCACGTTTCATGTGAATTACATCATCTGAAATTTCCATTAGTTTATATAAAAGCAGACATTTCATGTTCTATAAGTATATATAAGTCTGTGAGGCAAGTATACACAGAGTTTTGGTCATTTTTTTCACGCGCTTAAGTTCACAAAATCATAGCGTTTTGTTGTCATACATGTAATGTAGTGAGTGCGCACTACTATTCAGCATTAACACTTAAACATAAGCATTGTTCTAGGTAAACATTAGAGCAAGTGGCCATGTAAAGTTGCATGTTTCAGATGATTATTCATATTTGAGGTGAATCAAAATAGGAACACTGATTATCAATTATCCCCCCTGTAAACTAAGGTAAATTAAGGATGTTTTGAAACCTAATGCAATAACTACTTCTACTTATTTATTTTTAAAATTACATTAAAAAAATCATGGGTTGTGTTTAGAGTGATTAAAATGTACTTGAAATCTGATAAATTACAAACTGTAAAAAAAAAAAAAAAACTGTATTAAACACAAATATATGATATGGCAGTGTAGACATTTAAAAACTTATTTACACAAGTGCACAAGTCTAAAGCAAATGAAATTATTAATTCATTGTGCAAATTTAACTTAATTCAGCTGTTTAAGTTATATGAAAGAATAACGTGCCTACCAGCTCACTATTGTTTTCTGTTCAAATTTAAAGATACCCGTGTGTGCAAACAGAGAAGTACAACAAAGAATACCAAAGTGTATAATTAGTTAGCCTAATACAATATTGTTTCCAATGCTGAAGCAAATAAATTTTATTTTGTTTTAGATCTTTTATGATGAATTTGTGTGTATGTGCTTTAAATATACACAAAAAAAAAAAAACACTGCCTTTTCTAAAGTGAAAGTGAGTGCCCCTGATAAATGCGTGAGCAGATATGAGCAGATTTATCGATAAAACTGCAGCTACATATGATATCCCACTGTATGCTGTTGCTGGCATTTACCACTGAGTGGCGGTATATAACTATAGACCGACGCGTCAGACCTTAGTTCATTTTCTCAAGGATTAATGAGCCACAGTTCCTTTAGAGCTGCATGTAGTAGCGGATAAAATCAAGTGTAACATTGTACTTAAACAAATTCATAATCACAGTACTAAAATTACAGTACAAATGTAGAATTAAATTTTATTAGTATTTAAGCAAAGTAAATGTTAACACAGTGAGCCTTTAGATTTTATCATGTGTAATTAGAAAGCCTACACGTGTACACTGTAAACCTTAATGCTCAAAGTAATTAAACACATTGAGTAATGTTAACCTAAATAAATGAATGAGTAATAATTTTGAGTACATAATTCAATTATTTAGGTTAACATTACTCAATGTGTTTAATTACTTTGAGCATTAAGGTTTACAGTGTAGTGTACTTGTTTTAATGTTCAACTTCAATGTTTTTTTTTACTCATTATTATACAGCAAATATCAATAGCTCTGATTCAGATTTTTCATGCTTGTTGTATAAAATACACAGATGTGGAAATTATCATTACTGTATTATTTCTTCGATACAGCATATTGTTTCAACTTTTTTATGACTTAATTATTTTTTTCAATCGAGATGACGAAAAATGTCACTTTGCGCCACCTGGCGGTCATTCCACGAATTACTTTGAAATGCAACTGATTTATTTTGGCCGCTGTCGTTTTGTCGCGGCGGTGAGTGCGGCGATAATAGACATTCCTCTTTTCACACCTCTGTAGGCTACTCGCTGAATACAACATGACAGCGCGCTCCGAGGTGAACACCCGCGGTCAGACATCCAGTTACTGTAATCCTACAATAGGTGTGAAGTTATCAAACCAGTTTCGCTGAAGGGGGATTTTTTTTTCGCTGAGAAAACATAAAGTAAATAAAATAAAAATGTTTAATAGTAGCGATAAAATCAGACTTAATAGTTGGATTTGATACTTTCCGGGTATAATTCATAAATTTACTAGACCTTCTGTCCGCATCACAATGAACGTCTTCTTTCCTTGTTTTAATCTGTGATATTTAAGTGAGATATATTTTGTGAAAAAGTCTAAATATTAATTTTTATTTATGGACAGGTGTATTATATTTTGGTCTGCATTATTGCATTATGTTTCAAAAGAAAAAAAATAGTGTGGAAAAATAATCTTTCATGTTTTTTTTTTTTGTCGTCATATTCCCGCCACATTGCTGAGCGTGCAGTTTTGACATTTTGAGAGCAAACAAAGCACTCTGCGCATGCCGTGTATTCCCTGTCTGCTCAATGTGTTTTCCGCGCTCACCTTTGTCCAGTGTTACAAAACTGTCACTAAACTAGCTACTCACAGACTTTCACACACTACGTCTGAGTGCCTGTTTCTACTCTAATCAGCTGGCACTATCGACCGCATAACAGAAGCATTAAAGTTTTATAAGTAAGTCGACTGATTTGCATTTTAGTCAACATCCAGTATTCTAACATGAGCTATATGAAAAACATAGATTTTTAAACTGCTATATAATTCAATAAAAAGGAGATGATATGATATTTATTTCTACCTTCTTTTGATTGTGTACAGCTGCTTTGAGACAAAGACCATTTTAAAAGCACTATACAAATATAATTTAATTGGATTCTGTTATGCGGTCGATAGTGTGTGATTGTTTAGTTTACTGGCAGTTTTTGTAACACTGGAAACATGTGAGCGCGGCGTACAGGCGCGAGTCGAGCGCACAGAGAAAGATGTTGCGTGTACGTGAGGAACACATGTTGAGCACGCAGGGAGACACTGCACGCGCAGAACCAAAGTGTCGAGTGTGCAGGGGAGACACACCTGATCAAATGCAAATGCATGATTCACAAGAATCTAGATTATCCACAACCCATTCTTACTGTCCACGTCACCATGCGCGTGAGGAGACGAGAATCTGACATAAGTTGTTTTAAATTTTTTTACATAAATTTAATAACAAACATTTATTTGGCAATAAACCTTTTGGAAAATAGACTTATTAATTTCACCACAAGCAAGTTGATGGAAATTAATGGCTGATCTTGTCTGTTTATTTATTCAAGTTCAGCACGCATGCGCTTTGACTAAAACTATGCTACTGGAATGTAGAAATGTACATTTTAAAAATGTTTTCATTATTTATTAAAGGAAATTATGATGATCATAACAGCATACTGCATGTATTCTTATCATACGTATGCAAAAACACCATGCTGACATCGGTTTATGTTTGAATTTTATGGTCATTTAGTTTCATTTATTTCAGTCAATGAATCTACTATAAATCATTAAAAAAAACACAAAGTATAAGATGACACAAAACTATTCTGTGGATTTTCTAATTGCACATAATAAAATCTAAAGTCTCACTGTGTTAATGTTTACTTTTGTTAAATTTAATGTAAATGAGAAATAACTATATTTAATTTAAATTCTAGTTTTAGTACTGTGAATATGCATTCGTTTAATTACAATGTTTGGGTTGAATTTATATGCCGAAGAGCTGCAGCTCATTATTGCTTGAAAGAATGAACTAAGACCTGGGCCTCAGTCTATGGTTATACTATAGCACCACTTAGCAGCGCAAAGCCTGCAAACGCAAATCCCAAATGCTGCCGCTGTGTGCCGCATTGGTACACAATAAAAAATGCTGGGTTATTTTTACTACCCAAACGCTGGGTTGCCTCTGTTGGGTCATTTTTCTGGGTTATTTACAGTGAATTGGGTACTGTTTGTTTAACCCAGAGTTGGTTTAGCTAGTGATAGCTAACATCACAGACAAGACCTCCCCTCCCCCCGAAGTTCACCGGTGTATTCAGTGGCTGTGTCAAATCTGTGTCTTTTATTTTTTGGAGCACTTAAGAGGAAATGTAAACATTAAATACAAGGTCTGTATACATACTTTCACTGACCTATGACTGAATTGTTTCACTGTATGTAACATTTATTACTGTTACTGTGTTAATGTTACACTCAAACTTTCAGCCTGGTCTGTGCTATAGCATGCTAGTTTATCTGACAATGGCTGCTAGCTAGCCAAACCAAAGAACCCCACCTGTGTATGAAAGAAACTGCAAAAATGTCTGAGCTTTTTAGCTTTCTTTGTAGAATGCTTGCAGGGATGATGAATAAAAGCTAAACTGTTAACTGTAGTGCCAGCATGTTGCAAGCATTAGCAACCACATTAACATTAGAACTTTATTAATCTCAGTGCTTGAGACAATAAAAAGCTGGGGTGTTACAAACACCAATTTTCTTACAAATATGCATACTAGCCAACCCTCTCGATTTTTCAATAAACTTTTACTTTATTTACTTTTTTCTTTCTAAGGTTGGAACCAACACTGGTTCTTCAGCAGGCTGAAGTGTCGAGGCCAAACCCTTACATCCTGATGTTGGGAGATAATGGCCAGCACTGCTCTCAGGCATTAGTGCTTCTGAGTAATAGTATCGTAATGACGTCACTGTTGAACTTGCTTTGTATTATTTTATCTTGTATTTAAAAAAATATATATATTTTTGTGATGATTTGGACATGTAATTGGGTGTTTATTGCATATATGTATGGTTTGCAAAACGTTTTTTTTTTTTTTTTTTTTTTTTTTTTTAATAGACCAGTATATCAACATAATTTAACTGTTTAAACTGTTTTACCCATAGACATGTAAAACATAAAACGTTTTTTTTTTTTTTTTTTTTTTTTTTTGTATTAGACCAGTATATCAACATAATTTAACTGTTTAAACTGTTTTACCCATAGACATGTAAAACATAAAAAATAATAATAACCTATTTATGTGGTAGAATTAACCCAGCATTATAGATAAATATGATGTAGCATTTGGATTGAATGTTTTACCCATCTTGCTGGGTTAAATAAATAACCCATTTTGCTGGGTTAAATTAACCCAGCATGTAGTTGGTTCAATATTTACCCAGCAGCTGTGATAAAAACAACCCAAACTGGGTTGTTTTTAACCCAGTGTTTTTTAGGGTGTAGAAGTCCAATTCAGGTTGAATGACATCTATCGGTGGCAAATTCTTCCCAATTCAGCTTTACTATTTTTTTCCTAATTCTATCTTACTGTAAATGGCATGGGTCTTACCTCCATGTTTTGCTTCAACTCTGAGTAGACAGTATCATCAACCGCACTGGCGTTTTCTGGTTGAAATCAAAATATTATATTGATTTTTATATTATTTTTAAATTATAGCAAACAGTGTTTTATGTATTACAAAAAAACAAGAGTAAGTTGCAGGTTATAACAATTCTTCATCTTGCGTTTACCCCTTATTCTCTTTGCTGTTTTCATTGGTTTTAATTCAATCACCTCATAAATAACATCATCATCAGCACCTGCAGTATCAGAAAACAAAACCAGCATAGTGATATTTATTCTTCTAAAACATGTATTGCACAAAACTGCAGTGAACTCATTTTAGATTAGATCTGTAAACTTTGGTGATTACTTGCTTTACGCTATTTAATAATGTAGCATATGGGAAGGAATGTTCCAGAGTTAAAATTCCTATACCATTGTTCCTGTTTGTCTTTTTTTTCTTCATAACCCGTGCATAAATGGCCTCACCGCTCTCTGCTGAAGCTTCACCTGAACACAATGCAATGTTATAGACACTTCAATATTTTTACTATAGAGAGATAATAAATGTTTTAGTCTCATAATGCAAGAAGAAATGTCTGAAATTAAATAAAGCTACCTGTTCCACTTGTACCTGCCTGATCCACGGCGGCATACATATGTTCAATTCCTACATATTTTTTGTATATGAAATAGGTTTTAAACAAATAAAACTAAACAAATGAATTCATTAAAAACTGTTCATGTTGTTCATCCATTGCAGAGATGCTACATGTTTAAGAATTTACAGATAAAGAAATTCCACATACAATAGGTTAATATTATTAAATAAAAAAAAATCACCAATGACTGAGAGAAGGTCTTACCAGCCTGAAGTGGTGTGTGTCCTGACTGAGATTCTTCAGCTCCCGACCATCTCTGGTTCTGCTCAGATATCTGATTGGTTTTCTGCTGCTTTCCTATAGAGGAGAAAAGGACATGTTAAGATGTGTTAATAGTAACAGGAACACTTACACAGCATTTGAAACACTCTAATAAAGACTCTCGTGTAGTAATGGACTACATGAGATCAATCTTCCAGTATAAATAGAAACACCTAATAAATATGAATATAATGACTATATGAAGATAGTGGGAAAGAATTACATGTTTAAACCACACAACCTATAGTGAAGTCATATTTACAACAGACCACACCCAAAATGATCAGTATTAAAAGAAATCATGGTCAGTATTAAGTGTAACATCCCTTTGCTGTTAAACAAAATAATAATAATCAGTTGTTTCACTTTGAACAGTTTAATAAGAAAAAATTATATATTTTTTCTTTTTTTATATTGTTGTTGTTGTTGTAGGCAGTGTAATGTTTTTACAATGTATTATAAATATTTACAGTTATTATTATTGTTGTTGTTGTTGTTGAGTCAATAATAAAAACGTATAACATTAACATTTAAAAAACATTTGAATGTATTTTTGTTTCAGCTTCTAAGACTTTTGATTTTTGTGTAAGACTTGTGTAAGATTTTTGTATAATATAAACTAGAGTCATTAAAATTTAAGTGAAATATTTCAATACTTTTTGTTTGTCTTAATTGCAATGATTACAGCTCATAAAAATGAAAGTGTGTATCTCAAAATATTTACATATTTTCTAAGATAAATTTAAGATCAATTGAACATTCTTAGATTTTCAGTACATAAGATAAAATAAGATTTTCAATACAAAAAAAAAGCAGTAATTATACCTTTTGTTCTTTTGTAAGACCACACAACAATCATTAAGCTAAGGAAAGTGATGAACAAAAGTCCCAAACCCACAGCCCCTCCTACTGTTCCATCACTGGATCTTGACCCTGAGACTGAAGATAGAAAGAGAGCAGGTATTTGAGCATTTAAACACAGTGCATATAATCTTTCAGTCAAATTAGTTCAACACATGAGATTTGCTTTCTTTCTTTCTTTCTTTCTTTCTTTCTTTCTTCTTTTTTTAAGACTGAAATAAAAAATAATAATAATTTATACATATTTTGTCATGCTTGATTGAGACCCAGCTTTTTTGTGACTCCCCTCTCTCTGGTTGTTTATAGTGGTAAAATCCTTCATTTGATTTAAAACAATTTGAATGATCATTTCTCCTGTAGTCTGTGTCCTTATAAAAATCTGCTTGAAGTTTTGAGGAATTTGTGTTGCAAAATAAACAGTATAGAGTCAGAGAATGTCCCTCAGTCACAGGATGGACAGGACTGTCCAGTAGCACATTAGCATCTAAAATCATATATGATTTTATACAGGAAATCATATATACAGTATATATGTATAAGATAATGGTGTAATTTAAAAAAAAATAAAAAATTCTACAAAATATACTTGCACTAGGCAACATAGAGGCAGAAATCAAGATAAACTATGGTTATCTATCAAAATGGGAGGTTCATAATGGGACTAACTCTGAATATGAGAGTGAAACAGAAGATAATCCTTATTCAAACATCTCTGATGATGTCATGGCCCAAACATAACATCATCATTTGAACTACTGCTTTCAAACCCAGGTTAATTGTAAAAGTTGTATTATTAATGCTTAAAGACTACAAATCTTGCTCTAAAAAACATTAAAATAAAAATAATTACATGAAGCACATTATGCTGTTTAAACATCATGTGTACTAGAGTGAGGATGGGCATTATTAAGGCATGTGCAACTTTAAAAAATAAAAGCAGGATGATGTGTGCATACAAGCACATTAACTAATGTCACACATGGGAGCACTTCAGTTCGGTGAGCTTTAAACCATTTAAGGATTAAACCATGTGAACTTCCTTTAACACTGTCTGCACCATCTACACTTTATTGTGAAGAGGAAATACGAATTAAACTTGCTGAAACTGTCCTAAACATGCTTAGATCACCACCTTGCCAAGTCAAGTCAAGTCAAGTAGGCTTTATTGTCATTCCAACCATATACAGTTTAGTACACAGTGAAAAGAAACAACTTTCCTCCAGGACCAAGGTGCTACATACATGCAAACAACATAAATTTATAACACAACGTCTCGGGTTACTTGGCTGTAACCCTGTTCCCTGATAAAGCGGGAACAAGATGCTGCGTGAAAACGCTATGGGAACATCTCTTTGTTGTCCGGTTGTGAAACCTGTGCATGTCAAAACCGCCAAATACCTCGGCTTATAACCTCTGCCAGGCATGACGTCACCGAATAAGGTGCACCTGCAGGTTATAAATAGGAGTAAACCGGAAACATCCTCAGGTCAATTTTGTCTGAAGGACGTCCAGGCACGCCAGCAGTGCGGCATCGGAACGCAGCATCTCATTCCCGCTTTATCAGGGAACAGTGTTACAGCCAAGTAACCTGAGACATTCCCTTTCAAAAGCTAGACTTGATGCTGCATGAAAACGCTATGGGAACGAGAATACCAACGCCGCCGCACTGCAAGTATCTGGACCCCCAGGTTGTGTAGCGTGTGCGCACAAGCCAAGGAGGTCTCAGACCTAGCTCTGGGATGCTGACTCAAGGATCCGCAAACCCAGAGTAGCATTGACATCCAGACTATAAAATCTAACAAACGTGTGTGGAGAGGACCAGCCCGCCGCATCACACACCTGCTGCAGGGCGACGCCTCTTGCCAAGGCAATCGATGAGGCAATCCCCCTGGTTGAGTAAGCCCTGATTCCCAGAGGTGAAGTGTGACCACGCGCTTCATAGGCTAGGGCAATAGCATCTCTCACCCAGTGTGACAGAGTCTGTCTAGTGGCAGCCACCCCCCGGTTGCGACCCCCATGGCAAATAAAGAGCTGCTCTGACTTACGCCACTGGCTAGTATGGTGGACGTAGATCCGAAGAGCACGTACTGGACACAGTAAGTGAAGTCTTTCCTGCTCCGGAGCTGTGAAAGGCGGAGGACAGAATTCTTCGAGAACAACTGGGTGCATGGTTGAGAATGGAACCTTGGGAAGATAGTTTGGGTGAGGATGCAGAATAGCTTTGACTAGCCCAGGGGCAAAGTCTAGGCAGGATGGGGAGACTGAAAAAGCCTGCAGATCCCCAATCCTCTTCAAAGAAGTAATAGCCATAAGAAAAACCATCTTAAGAGACAGAAGCCTAACAGGCACTGACTCTAGTAGTTCGAAAGGGGTGTCAGCCAGGCCTTTGAGTACAATAGCTAAGTCCCATGAAGGGACTGTCACTCTAGTGGGTGGCTTCAACCGTTTAGCTCGACGAATAAAACGTGCAACTAAATGGTGCTTCCCCACAGAAACCCCATCATTCAGAGCGTGACAAGCCAAAATAGCGGCTATGTACGTTCTGAGAGTACTAGGTCATAAGCCTGAGGACAACTTTTCTTGCAGAAACTCCAGCACTGAAACAATCTGGCAGTGAACTGGGTCTACATGTCTTGCCATGCACCAATTTTCAAATACACTCCATTTGAGGGCATAAGTTCTTCTAGTGCTGCTCTAGCGTGTTCAAGCGGCACGAGTGCAGTCCACCCTGGCGATTTATGTATGAGACTACCGCAGTGCTGTCCACCCGCACTAGGACATGGTAGCCTCTCAACTGCTGGAGGAAGTGTTTCGGGGCCAGAAACAGAGCCATCATTTTGAGGCAATTGATGTGCCACGCGAGAAGATGACCTCTCCAGCTCCCTTGTGCTGGATGGCCATCCAAGACCGCACCCCAGCCCGTGAGGGAAGCGTCTGTCGTTAGCATCTTGCGACGAAAAGATGGACCTAGAGTGGGACCCAAAGTCAGAAACCGAGGTCTGAACCACATAGAAAGGGTATGAAGCCCCCGGCACGTAACCCTTATTAGCCTCTGGGGGTTGGCCCTTGAATGAAACCCCCTGGCTTTTAGCCACAGCTGAAACGCTTTCATGTGCAGAAGGCCCAAAGGTATCAACGTGGACGCAGCTGCCATGAGGCCTAAAGATTTCTGAAAGTGATGAACAGTGACCTTCTGGCCTAGCTTGATTTCCTTCAGGGTGTTGAGAATGGATTCGACACGAGCAGGAGACAGCTGTGCCCGCATTGTGACCAAATCCCATGTGACACCCAAATATGATGTCCTCTGAACAGGAAGGAGAACGCTTTTTGTGGCGTTGAGTCTCAATCCTAAAGAATGAAGATGGGCTAGGACGACATCCCGATGTGGAAGCGCTAGCTCCTGAGACTGGGCCAGAATCAGCCAGTCGTCGATGTAATTCAAAATACGGATGCCCTGGAGTCGTAAAGGACGCAGAGCTGCATCCATGCATTTTGTATATGTGCGGGGTGACAGAGCTAGGCCAAATGGAAGGACCCGATACTGGTAAGCTTCGCCCCCGAAAGCGAACCTCAGGAACTTCCTGTGCTGTGGCAATATTTCTATATGGAAATATTTCTATATGGAAATATGCGTCCTTGAGATCGATTGTCACAAACCAATCCTCTGGTTGGATTTGAGAAACATCATTTTGACAGTCAACATTTTGAATCTGGATTTCCTGAGATAGCGGTTCAAGCCGCGAAGATCCAAGATCAGACGCATCCCCCCGCCCCTCTCTTGGGCACCAAAAAGTACCGACTGTAGTAGCACGACTCTCCGTCTGGGAGGGGAACATGTTCTATGGCCCCTTTCCCAGCAGAATCTGTAACTCCTGGGCCAACTGATGTGCTCGGTTCGGTTTCACGGAAGTGGAGACCACGCCGTTGAAACGTTGTTGATGATGTGCAAACTGAATCCTGTAGCCTGTGGCTACAGTCCTTTGTACCCAAGGAGATACGCCGGGCAGTAGTTTCCACACTGCCAGCTTCTCCAAAAGGGGCACGAGCTTTGACACTTCGGCTGGATGGGAGGGTGTTAGGTGTTGGGTATCCTGAAGTGTGGCAGGAGATGCCCGAACACCCAACTTTTCATTGGAGACCGGCGCTCCCTGGGGGGAGACACCCCCACGCGCCAGCCACACGAGCCTCAGGGCTCCTTCTTT
Source organism: Clarias macrocephalus (assembly GCA_011419295.1). Taxonomy (NCBI): domain Eukaryota; kingdom Metazoa; phylum Chordata; class Actinopteri; order Siluriformes; family Clariidae; genus Clarias; species Clarias macrocephalus. The sequence goes on from JAAGKR010005908.1 coordinate 19,261, forward strand.
GAAGAGAGGAAGCTCTCAGATCCAGTCTCTTCGAGGCAGATTTTTAAGAAGAGCGGCGGACTCCACCCCAGTCTTTATGAGGGGGTGCGTGGCTGGTCACGCTCTCCTTCTGCACCTTACGCCTGATAGGGGCCAGACCTGTCCGGGGCCGGGGCCGGGTGGCCGACAGTCCCGGTTCTTGAGCACGGCGGGGAAGGAACCTCCCAAAGGCCTGTTCATATAGCTTCGCCTCCCGAAACCTAGTGGCGACGGAATTAACAGCGTCGCCAAAGAGGCCGGAAGGCGAGACGGGGGCATCAAGGAGGACAGCACGATCTTTATCCTTGATGCCCGTGAGGTTCAGCCACAGATGCCTCTCCGTGGATACCATGGCAGCCATAGAACAGCCCACAGCACGGGCCGTCTTCTTAGTTGCGCGGAGAGACAGGTCTGTGGCTCGGCGCAGCTCTGCAAATGCCCTGTCATCAATAACCCCGCCGGTGCTCAGGTCCTTCAGCAGGTCAGCCTGATAGGCCTGCAAAACCGCCATGGTGTGCAGTGAAGCGCCAGCCTGACCTGCTGCCTGAAAAGCTTTCCCCACCAAAGCAGATGTCAATCTACATGGCTTGGAGGGGAGAGTAGGCTTTTTCAGGGAGGATGATGTTCCAGGAGAGAGATAGCCTGCAAGCATCTCTTCTGTCGGGGGCATCATCATATAACCGCGTGCTTTCGCATCAACAATATTCGAATAAGTCGAAGTCGATGGCACAAAAACATGCAATGAATATGGCTTGCTCCATGAAAGAGTTAATTCATCATGGAGGTCACTAAAGAAGGGGCGAGAGAGACGTTGAGGCTCCTCCCCCCGGCCACCCGACAGAAACCTGTCGTCCAATCTCGAACGCTTGGGGGAATCTTGCTTCTGCGGCCAGTCGATATGCAATCGCTCGACCGCATGCGTTATAACCTCTAATAATTCCTCATAAGCTCTGTCAGCACTGGAGGAGCATTGTGAGGAGGCTACTTCCATGGAAGCGAGAGAGGAGGATTCTTCCGCTCCTTCACAAGAAGCGCCGGAGTGCGCTTGCGATGCGGAAGCTAAAACTTCCTGATCCGGAGAGAGCGAGAGAGAAATTGGAAATTCTGTCTCGTGCATGTCTGGCAGATCAGCATGCGACCCCCAGGAATGCGCCGCGGCTCGCGGTTTCTCTTTAAAGAAAGCGAGCCGCACGCGAAGCACCTTAATAGGGAGAAGATCACAGTACTCACAGTCTCCCTGAAGCACAAGGCGAGCGTGTTCTTCCCCCAAGCACTCGAGACAAAACTCGTGAAGATCGCCCTCCGAAAGAGATCTATCGCACGGAGGCACGCATCTCTTAAGCAACTCCGCTATATCAGTACCATGACCTTTTTATTTTTGCTTTCGTTATGGCTTGTACATGCACACGCAAACACAAAGCGGTCCTGAAGACAAAAAAATCTGAGGATGTTTCCCGTTCACTCCTATTTATAACCTGCAGGTGCACCTTATTCGGTGACGTCATGCCTGGCAGAGGTTATAAGCCTGTCATCTTTGTACAAGGAATACAGACACAGATGCAGGGAAACACTTGACTTGTTTATTTTCTTCTCTCACAAAATAACGGACAAAACAGAAAAAACAGAAAAGAACTAATCAACTCAAGAACTGGAGCCAAGAGCGAGCGCGGATCCTTTCACATTTCATACAAAACAGAATTTGGCCGAGTCGGCGAAAACAGGAAGGCTTCAGGCGTGAGAGAGATTAGTGAACTTGACCTTGACGTCAATCCCACTCAGAAGTCACCTTGGTCGACGCGCTCCGCTCTCTAGTCGTGGCTCAGTCCTGAGAGGGGAGATGGAAGGTTTGGAATTATCACAAAAAGGCAAGTACACATACACACACACGGGCAGCTCTCAAAGGAGATGAACGGCGAACAGACAAAGGACTATGGGAGCGGCTGGCTTAAATAGGGAGACACACAAGGAAGACACAGGTGAACTTCATTTGGTGCTAATGGTGAAAGACATACACACGCAGACACACCAGGGGAAGACAAGGAGACGGCTCAGTACTCCGGGGAGCCAGAACCCCCGGGGCTGCGGTGGCACAAATGTGACAAAGCCAAGGTATTTGGTGGTTTTGACATGGACAGGCTTCACAACCGAACAACAAAGAGATGTTCCCATAGCGTTTTCACGCAGCATCGAGTGTAGCTTTTGAAAGTTAGTACTTCCTGTTTTATTGATTTAATACATATTTTGTACATACTGTAAAACGACAAAAAAAAATGCATGACAAGTTCACTGCTAGCAGAATACAGCAGCAGCCAACATACTGTAACCATAGCAAAATAAAGTGTTCCATGATTGATAATTAATGAGTTACTTATTTCAATATCTTTTATAGATTCATAGAAATCATAGGTAAATACAGAGAAGAGGGTATAATATATGTACGTGCAATTTGAAAACATTCTGTGCTCATTTACTGGAATCAGCAAACTAAATGTTCTGAAGCCATATCATTACCTCAAGGATGTAAACCTATTTTACATTGTCATGGTAATAAACAGACACTGAGAAATTAAGCAATCAAATATATTATATGACCAGACAAACATTTCTTTTTTATATTTTATTTAAAAACATTATATATTCTGTAAATAACTTTCTCTTTCCCTTTAACAATGACCACAACACGTAAAGACTCACCATGCACTGTGATGTTGACAGGATTACTGTTTTCTCCAGATTGTGACTCACACCAGTAAACTCCAGTGTCACATGTTGTAAGAGACCCGATATTACATGTAGATCCTGTAACTGATCCCCATGAACAATCTGACACTCCCTCACTGTGTGTGTATTTTCTCACTGTCCATCCAGTAGAGTGACTCTGGTCCTTGCAGATCAGTGAGAGAGAGTCATTAGTAAAGTGTTGAGTTCTGCTGGGATTGATGATCAGAGAGACTGGAGGAGATTCACCTTAAATGCAGAAAATAAATATAAAAAACAAATAAAAAAATATGCAATGTAGTGAGTTACAAGGCAATTCAATTTCTGTAAATACACTGCTCAAAAAATAAAGGGAACACTAAAATAACACATCGTATATCTGAATGAATTACATATTATTATTAAATACTTTGTTGTTTCAACAAATACTTTAAATAATTTAGATGTTTAAATACGTTGTTGTTTGGTGTCATAGTTGAATGTGCTGACAACAAAATCACACAAAAAATGATCAATGCTATTCAAATGTGTTAACTCATGGAGGTTTGGATTTAGAGTCACACTTAAAAGTGAAGTGAAAAAACACACTACAGGCTGATCCAACTTTGATGCAATGACGTTAAAACAAGTCAAAATGAGGCTCGGTAATGTATTTGGCCCCCACATGCCTGTATGACCTCCCTACAACGCCTGGGCATGCACATGATAAGGTGGCGGATCATCTCCGGAGGGATCTCATGATGAAACATGATGTCCCAGATGTGCTCAATTGGATTCAGGTCTGGGGAAAGGGTGGGCCAGTCCATAGCATCAATGCCTTCGTCTTGCAGGAACTGCTGACACACTCCAGCCACAGGAGGTCTAGCATTGTCTTGCATTAGAAGGAACCCAAGGCCAACCACACTAGCATATGGTCTCAAAAAGTGTCTGAAGATCTCATCTCAGAACCTAATGGCAGTCCTCTGGTGAAATGCCACTCCACACAATTTCTGACCCACTGCCAAACCAGTCAAGCTGGAGGATGTTTCAGGCAGGAGAACGTTCTCCAGTAAGTCTCCCAGCAGTGTATATAGTATATTTGTTCATAGTATTATGCTGTTTATTTTTTACAGGCTTGTACTATTCATTTTCAGTACATTCCCACAATCCCAGGGTTTGTGCAAGTTCAAGGTCATATTTAGTGCTTGATTGCCATTGCCTAGTTTAGAGTCTTTCTTCTATTGGATTGCCCCTATTAGTATTTCAATCTTTCACTCAGCATCTTCTGAGTCCTGTATGTTACCGACAAAAAATATTCACTGATAAGGGACAGATACATCACAGAAAGAGAACACAAAAGATCAATGATTATACAAATTTATCTTTTTTTTCTAGATTTCTTTCTAAATTTCTAATTGAACATTTTCATGTGTCATCCAAAGACCTCACACACTTACCTGATACAGTCAGTGTAAGAGCATCACTGAAGTGTGAAGAGCGTGAGCCTCCTCTCTCTGCTCCTCTACAAGTGTAGTTACCTGTGTGTGTCACTTCAACACCACTGATTCTGTACAGCTGTTCACTACTGACAGGACTGTGTGCAGCATCTTTATACCAGCTGTACTGCCAGCTACACACACTTTCATCCTGTAAGTCACATCTCAGAGTGACGACGTCTCCACTGAACACCTGATTATAAGGATTTATGGATATCACTGGTTTAGGTCTCTCTATAGAAAAATAATAGCGCATTTAATATACCATGATCAATTTGTCAGTTTGTAATGTTGCAGTGACTGTGTGTAAAATGTCTGCAATGCTCCTGTGCCATCACATCATCATTAAAACAGGCAGCAGTGCTTACACATGTTTACATACAACAGCAGATAACTTTCTAAAATATTTAACTATTAATCAAAAACATTAGAAACAAGAAATATAATAATCAGAAGAGAAGTGAATCAATCAAGAGTCATTCACCCAGCATAAACATACAGCTCTGGAAAAAAAAATAACAATAATAATAATAATAATACGCTTTTTGCAAAAAAGCAAACAGTTCAGCTTTGCTTGATGGTTTGTGACCATCCATCTTCCTCTTGATGACATTCCAGAGGTTTTCATTAGTAAATTGTAGTTGTTTCTTTTTTCCAGAGCTGTACATCTGTCAGGTGAAAAGAATATAAAGAGGCTCATATTTTAATTCAGTGATGCTTCTAATCAGGTGATTATATTTTTGTAGATGATAATTCTCAGAAAAAAAATATTATTAGTATATAAAGCCTCAAATGACATTCTAATAAACTATATGACAGCAGAGCCAACGCAAGGTAAGATGTATTGTTTGTTTCTTAATATTCACTGTATACTATTAATCAGATTGAGTCACCAGAGTTATACTGCAAACTTATATAAAACCAAGATACTACAGGCAAAAAAAAATGATGATTCTTCTGAAAGAAACTGATACCTACTAGACAGCGAAGTGAAAGTCAACAATTTAAAGAGAGAGAGAGAGAGAGAGAGAGAGAGAGAGAGAGATTCAGTTATTGCAAACTTAAAATCTCACCTGATACAGTCAGTGTAACAGGATCACTGATTTGAAAGTAAAAGCTCTGTCTTCTACAGGTGTAGTCACCACTGTCAGACTGTGTAACAGACCAGAGTGTGACTTCGTGATTCTTTCTTCCTCTCATACTGATCTTATTTTTATTCCAGCTATATATCCACTGAATTCCTCCTTTCCCCTGTATGTCACATCTGAGCGTAACATGCTCGCCAGTGAACACATGTGTACCAGGCGTTATGCGCACCACAGATTTAGCACTCCCTATAAAACATTCCACCATTAATGAATCTTATAGTGATCTTAAAGTTATCTTAAAGTAATTCTTTAATGTACTCTACTAATATGATTGTTAGACTATACTTCAATAATAACAACAACAACAACAACAACAACAATAATAATAATAATAATAATAATAATAATAATAATTATTATTATTATTATTATTATTATTATTATTATTATTGTTATTATTATTATTATTATTACTGAAGTGTAATATTATTAGCGCTGGGACATATTACACTGATGTTCTTACACACACACACACACACACACACACACACACACACAGAGAGAAAGAGTATTAGTATATTATAATAATAAAAATAATAATTCTATTTTTATAATAATAATAATAATAATAATAATAATAATAATAATAATAATAATAATAATTAGTAGTAGTAGTAGTAGTAGTAGTGGTAGTAGTAGTAGTAGTAGTAGTAGTAGTAGTAGTAGTAGTAGTAGTGGTAGTAGTAGTAGTAGTAGTATAATTAAGGAAGGGTATGTTAATGATAAATATACCCAAGAATAAAATTAGTAATATGTGCTCCTATAAAAAGGGCACATTTTCAGAAGTAAATAATCATCTTGTCCCGAACGAGTCACAGTGATTCTTTCACAGGACCACTTTACACTTTCTTGGTTTCTTAAGAGCTGAATTTGCACCACAACATTAAAATAGAAGAAAATAAACCACATCCGTTAACAGGTCTATGCTCTCAGGCCTACAACACTATCACTTTGTCTGTACAGGGGTAGGGAAAAGTGCTTGTTTCTGCACATTTTTGCTTGCTTTCTCTCTCTCTCTCTCTCTCTCTCTCTCTCTCTCTCTCTCTCTAAACAACACAATTTCAGAATTAAGGATTAATGATTATTAAAAAAAAAACTAAATAAAAACATAAAAAGTAATGTGCATTACTTTGGTATAAGTGTCTATTATATTAAACTTGCTGAACTGACATGTTTCCCTGCACAGACCATAATAGTAAAAAACATGTACATGTTGGTTGTAAGACTTTTTTTCTCAGTAAGTGTAGTTAAGATGATTTGGTTAAACCCTTTATGTGCATAATATCACAGTGTACACAGTTTCCCACTGAGTGTGTGTGTGTGTGTGTGTGTGTGTGTGTGTGTGTGTGTGTGTGTGTGTGTGTGTGTGTGTGTGTCAAAGTGTGCGCTTCTTTCTGTGCTTTAGGATTATACTCACTAGTTTGTGTTATTCAATGTCACCTGTTTATTACAAGGCTATTTTGAACATTGTCTTGGTATTGGTCCTTCAAGTAATTTAAAGGAAATTCTCCTTGCCCAATGCACTGTTCTTTAAAAAAAAAAAAAAAAAAAAAAAAGTTGTTGGACCACAAAATTTAGTGAGTAATAGATACTGAGTAATAGATACTTTCTTAGCATAGGGCTAACCCTAACATTTATGTTTTACAGAAAAAACCACAACATAGGCTCCACCACAGCAGCTAAAGACACTTCCGTTTGTGAAAACCACTGGTGACAGTACAAACACCATCACCAGTCATTTTCTTTTAGCAGATGAAATGATCATGAGAGGGTGTCACTAAGCAGCAGACTACAGCAGGACACAGAAGATCAGCTACAGATTCCTTTAATACAGACTTGTTTACACTCATTAGATTATTTAAACTCTGTGTTTTAAACTCTACTTGTAGTCTTACCTGTTGAACTATCATAGTTACTGAGAGTAGTTACACATCAAACTAAACCCTTCTCATAACAGATATGGCTCCACTGATCCACCTGAGCAGTCATGCTGAAGTACACACACATTATTGTGTCCTAATCACACAATAAGCTCATCATTCAGGACATTCAGACTGAAGATGAACAACTTTATACCCGGCATTCACTACAATGAAGACACACACAAAAAAAAACATTTACTCACAGAACATTACAGGGAGTCGACGGACCTTCATCCTGTCTCTATAATGACTGACTGACTGATGGAGGAGTGTGTTAAAGTCTAACCACTTCCTGTACTTTCTCTCTCTCTCTCTCTCTCTCTCTCTCTCTCTCTCTCTCTGTTTATCAGACACATATACTCATAGGGTAGATGGATATTCAGGGGTGCAAATATTGACTGTCAATTGTGTAATATTGTTGGCACAGTCATAGTGGTAATAATTTATACTAAGGGTGTTTTATGACCTACAGCAATTTATAGTTTTGCTGGGATTCAAATAATTTGTATTTAATACTAACATACTGAGCAGCCAAGCTGTGATATCTTTGTCATTGTTCAAGTACATCAGAATCATTGTTGGCTGTAACGTGTTAGAGTACTTGGATTACGTTTTTGATGTAATGAGTAATCTAACTCATAAGGTCCGCCATTTAGGTACTCAGTTATTTAGTAATATTTTCAAATATGTAATCCATTATTCAGACAATATAAGTAATCTGTGAGCCAGACAACAGTGATTCCATTATTGTGCATGCGTGTAAAAGTCATCCTACAAACCCCGCTCCCCGCCCCTACTGTGCAAACTCGAAGTTGGCAAAACTCAAAAAATTTGAGGTAATCAGTTACGTATTTTTTTTTTAAAGTAATGATGTTTCCAATTTTAAGTAAACAGAACTATAATTTTTGAGTTTGTTAAATTTGTTGCAAATCAACAAATTTTATCATTTTATCTGGGCATGGAACAGGCACTTCATCCAGTTGGGAATCAAACCCGGGCCTTTCACATGGCAGGCGAAACACCTAGCACTGAACCACCAGTGCCCTAATGACGTCAGACACAAAATCACTAGGCTGAAAGATTTTAAGTTGGTGGAACTTTAAAGTGACAGTTACTGTTACTTAAGTACTTACAGTTACTTAAAAAAATTTGTTCAGCTAACTTGAAAAGTGTCATTTCTACAAACTCATAAATACCAAAAAGTTCTAAATACTCATCAAGGTTTATTAGTTTGCACCAACTGTAATTATTTAAGTTAACAGTACTCAATATGTTTAATTATTTTGAGCATTAGGGTTTACAGGCTTTTCCTTTTTGTAAGACTGTACAATAAAAGGCTGTAGATGGGACATTGTGTCAGTTATTCCTGCTTTTAGTGGTTTACAGATTAGGTCATGACTAAAACAACATGCATTAGGAATCACAAAGGAGTTTTCATTTTCTGCAATGGAAAAGTACTCTAACTAGTGATTTTTGTCAGAAGGTAGTGCTGTAATATAAATGATTACCTTTTAATGACGGTAATTTTGTAATGTAATTAGTTACTTTAAAAAGTAACATCCCCCAACAGTTTGTATGCTCTCCCTGTATTTGGTGGGTTTCCTCTAGGTATTCCAGTTTCCTCCCACATTTTACAGATATGCAGATTGGAATTTCCAAATCCTATAGTGTGTAAATGACTGTGTGAGTCTGTGTGTGCCCTGCGATGGATTGGCACCCGTTCCAGGGTGTACCGGATTGTCCGGGGTGTACCCCGTGCTCTAAGTCTCCTGGAATAAGCTCCACCACACCCTCATGATAAAGAAGTATAGATGATGTGTAAGTGAGTATTCCCAAATTGTCCGTGTGTGTGTGTGTGTGTATGTTGTGGGAGATTTTTCTCCTAAACTAGTTACAGTTGCCTTAATTACAAATATTATACAAAAACTTTAACTTTAAAAAGAACCAAAGAAAGACTCCGGACTCCTTGAAGATCTGGATGAAGTAAGGCAGGATTTATTGCAGCAATAAAACCAAGTGCGCCAGCTTAGCAATGCCTAGGATGTGTACCCATGCATCGCCAGAATCAGACCGAAGTGCCTGTGACATAGGCACTTCTTTTATATAGTTTGCAAGGGGAGGAGCGCTCACCTAGCCCCCTACCCTGTATTTTTTTTTCTTATTTCTTATCAAATTATTAACCCATTATAATCCAACTTTTTCCAATATTGTCACCCATTGTAATTACATTTTCTCTTATCTTGTTTGCTTACATCATATACCTCATCATCTGACTCCATATCTTTTCCCTATTATAATCTATTTTTCTTTAAAATAATTTTCCATTATCTTTACACTAAGTTTGTTCGTTATTAAAAAAATATAGGGGCAGCGCTTATTTTACTATATATTCTTAGTTCTTCCAGGTTACTCTACAGTTCTCAAAAGACAGGCCATGGGTAAGCATCTTTCTCGCACTCATTTTAATTATTTGTCCTATTTTACTAATTTGTTATATTTCCGTATTTTATTTTATTGCTATAGCTAAATGCAACTACCCAAGTACATCCCTTTGGACGACTCAGACAGTCAGGACAGTCCAGAGCATAACTCCTTTGAGGATTATACTCCTACTGAACCTGTTGCGGACTGAACCTCAATGAATTTTTGCCAAAATGAGTCTAATAGATCATTGACACAATTTCTACACAAGAACGGTCTTACTTATGTCAGGAAGGATGACTCCGGGCCCGGTCCTTCTAAGAGGCTGCGTCCGGAGGCAAATAGCCCTCTTTTACATTCTTTCAGGCCTGTGTGATCAGAGTCTATTACTCCAGCCCAGCCTATCTTAAGGCCTGTCGGTCTAAGAGGTGTTAGTAGTCAGACTGATTTTAAAGTGTCTGTTGGTACACAAAATGATTTTTCTGAAGTACCTACACCAGTTTTAAATCATGGTATTTCTGGTTTATTCCTCACACTGATCTTCCCATTAATGTGGTTCTGGGTCAGAGAAGGCTTGATATTTAATTTCTTATGCCTTTTTGTTATTTGATGCTTACTCAGGCCCCTTATTTTACTGTACTTTTTGGGCCTTATACTTTGTATTTCTATTTTATTTACTATGTAGGTGCACATGCTATTTTATTTTTAGGGTCCCTGTAAATCAAGGAGAGCGTGTCAAGACTTTCAGTCCCTTCTTCAGTCCATGCCTTGCGATCCTCATCAGTGAATTCAATTACGTGCAGGTCCTTACAGCTCATCAGCTGTGATAGTGGAATTCGGTTTAACCTGCCCATCTCCTGATGTAAGAAGTCTAGCCAGACTTCATCAGCGTTCGGAAGAGCATCCAGCGCACGTTGCAAAGAGGTTGGTGTATCTGTCCATAAAATGTCATCTCCCAACATTACTTTAATTATGGTCTTATCTGCTGCCATGTATACATCGTCGGATTCAATTATCCCACAGATATCATATCCAACCCAATTCTCTTCAGTTTCAGATGTCTTCCAAGCTGTTATGAAGTTGTTACCAGACGAAGTCCTCTGCTTATGTCCAGGTCGAACGTTTCCTGTGTCGTTGACTAATCTGCCCATCTTCTCGTTGGGGTCTGTTCCAGAACCTCCTTCCATGCATCACAGCAGATTGTACAGGAAACTATCCATCGTGGGTAAGGTACTGGTTCCATCCTGCATACATACGTGTATAACAGAGACAAGACAAAAATACAACAAAGACACACAAAACATATTTCTTCTGCTAATACTACTTTTTCTCTGATATAGTTTCTTCAAAGATTAAATGTGTTCAATTAAACTATGATAAATGATGTCAGTTTACATGTTATTGATAAATATATAGTCCTTTATCTTCTTTGTGCAGTAGCGCTAATAATTTGTGTTCACTTCATCTCCATGTAAATGGAGTCTTCCTCCCAGTCCTCATCTGGTGGTCTTCATTCGTGATATTTCACAGTCATTGTATATTGTCCCACCATTCTTTGAATGCTTGCTCTTGCCAGGGGGATAATGCAGCATGACAATATGAGCAGAGTTCCTAGTACTATCAACATAATTGTCCCTAGTTTCACAAGTAGTCCATACCAATTTGAAGGATTCAACCAATCAAACCAGGAAATCCACACATTATTCCTCTGTATGTCTTGAATGATCTTAAAATTTTTGTCTCTCATGTACATCATGGCTCTTAAAAGCTTAGTTATGTTACCATCCGGACCTGTGTACGTACAACATTCTTCTCCAATTAAGTCGCACACTCCTCGTTGAAGTGCCAACATCGTGTCCAGGACGAATCTATTCTGTGTAGTCATTAATGTATTTTTATCCAATTGTTCCTGAACCAGTCCTAAGACTCCTAAAGTATAATTTCAAAATCTTTGTTGATTGTAATAAAGTAGGTTGATCCACCTTGCATTTTTTTTAATTTGAATCCATGGCAAGAAGATTGTCGTGAATGCTCCTCCTACCCTGTTTAAAGCCTCATGCTCAGTTGGTACACCAACTGGAATACCATCCCAGGTCACTGATAGTCCTCCATCTCTATCAAATTCTTTCCATGCCGATATTTCCTCTCCAATCATTTTCACAAACTTGTCTTCACGTTTATTTCATCTATGTTTCTTGCCATATAGCCCTATTACAATCAAGTCTCCCTCTAATAGTACTGGAGCACAACAGTTATTCGGTAATGTTTGTCTAACTGTAGTTCCACCACAGTACCAGAATATGTCTGCTAGCAGTGTTATACCAGAACATAAATCTGGTTGTTGTACTTTTATTATCTCACTGCGTGTCAGACTGTCTGTTTTATTGTCGCATATCTGGTGCATTTCTATGAAAAAACCCTGCTGCTGGCTGTGTTTTATTGAAATTTGGTGCTAGATTTCCTATTTCAATGCTTCCATTTGAGCAGATGCATAAAGGATAGCTTTGCTGTGTAGGTGTTATTTCTCTTTGTACAGCATCTAATGTTCCCACAGGTTGATATGAACATTTGCTTATATTTTGCCTCCATTCAGGGCCATAGTGTATAGCAGCTGAATGTAAAAGACAGCTAATAGGGCACAATTGTTCACTATATGTCGGGTTGTCTATACATTCTCTTGTTCCATGTGTTATCACCACACATGGAGGCCTATTGCTTCTGTCATGACACACGATGCAGTCTCGCGTGGTTACGGACTCAGCTGTAAATTTCAACCATTGGAAGAACATGTCATTTTTCCATATCTGATCAGATCCTACTTGATTTTTGGGTGGTTTCTTTGTTATCTGTGTAATTATTGTTACATATGTTGCTGATTCAATATCTGTTATTTTGGGCTAGTCGGGTGCTTTTGCATAGCATCCCTTCCATCCTGCTTGTGAAACACATACTCCTCTAATGTCGCCTTCTACTGAATTCTTAAATGCGCACCAACCGTTGGATCTTGGTACAGCCTCTATTATTCCATCTAATGCTGTCAGCTGTGCCATATGCCAATATGTCTTTTTTCTCATTTCTATGTAAATGCACACTTTTTTCTTCTGGGGGTTGTGTATTATCTACCTCTATTTGGTAGGTTGCTTCCCAAAATCCTGTTCTTTCCCCACTGTTCAATCCAGCTACTATTCTAGCCCTAGTTATTGTAGCTAATGCACAACGTATTTGTCTCTTTTCAGCAGTCCATTTCGGTTTGTTTCTCTCATTTTTAGTAGCACCACTGTTAATTAGACTAATCATAAAAGGATTCCTATACCTATAGACCTCCTTTGTTTCAGGAGGCAATAAGAGGGTGGTTTTTCCATTTTGATCACAACGGTGAAATGTGGGACTATGACCAAATAACCTACACAATATTTTTCTTGGAGTGTTCTTTGTTGGGTATGTTCTTTCAACTGTAGTTGGTTTAAATAATTTAATCACTACCTGAGCCAGCATTAACTTCTAATTGATTTAATCACTATCTGAGTAGTCTACAACTCTAGGTGCGAGATCTTCTTCTGACTGCTTCAATTCTGGCACGTCTGTGCTCTCGCTTTCTAACTTGGGCTTTTTGTCTGAGAGACAGTCCTCCTTGTTCTGCTTCTGCTTCCTCTTCTTCAAGCTCTGCTTCCCAATCTTGTATATCTTCTTGGGGCCACTCCGGCCAGTACCCCTGTTCTCCTTCTTGTTCTTCTTGTTCTTCTACCCATGGTAACTCTTCAGTGTACCCATAAGCATCTGGTGCTTGTTGCCTGGGCCTTGTGTCACTCTCCTGGGAACCTGATTGCAAACCTGAAGGTCCTGCTCGTGGAGACTCTTTAGTGTCTTCCTGAGGCTGTCTGTCCCTTACCTGATCTGGGTTTGGCGCCTTGCAGCAATGATTTAAATGGTACCATACATCTTTACCTTGGACTTTTATTGCAGTTTGAGTTGCCAAGACCACCTTGTATGGTCCTTCCCTTCTAGCTTCATTCCACCTTCTTTTGAATGCTGGGAAAGAAGGTGTCACCAAATAGCACAGTTCTCTCCTCTATGTCCTCTTCCTCAGTGTCATCAGCTGGATCAGCTACCCTCGGACTGGTGGTGTCATGTATTGTGGCTCCCTTAACCTGTTGGAAAATAACTTTGTGTATTTCAGATAAGTGTTTCACCCTTTATAGGGCCCTCGAACAAAGAATGTAAGCATAGGTCTGCAAGTAAGCATTTCATGCTGTTAGATGTGTGCTGCGGTTAGTTTTTGCGATCTCATGCCCATCAATGCTAACGGCAAAGCTTGAAACCAATTCATACCTGTGTCTGCACATATTTTAGCCAATTTCATTTTCAGAGTTCCATTTGCTCTCTCTACCATCCCCTGAGATTGGGGGTGGTACACACATCCAAACTTGTGTTTGATGTTCAACCATTGAGTCACTTTCTGTACTATCTTGTTTGTGAAGTGTTTCCCATTGTCTGAACTGATTGTGTCTGGGATTCCAAATCTTGGTATCACTTCTCTACACAGGAATTTTGCTACTGCCATTGCATCTTCCTTAGCTGTTGCTACAGCTTCTACCCATCTGCTAAATCTATCCACAATCACTAAGATTTATCGTTTTCCTTGTATTCTATGTTCCCCCATATCCACATAGTCGAACATTATATGCCTAAATGACCCATCTGGCTCTGGAATATGTCCTATTGGTGATGTGAAGTGTTTTCTAAGGTTATATCTAGCGCATATGTCACAAAACTGTGACAGTGTTCGATGAACAATAAGCCCTAAATAAGGTGACCACCATGTCTTTTGGATTCTTCTCATCACTTCCCCTCTTGCTATGTGATCGTTACCACCTTATCAAGGTTATGAGAAAGTTTTGTGGAGCTACAAATTTCCCATCTGCACTTCGCCACACATTAGTATCATTATCTTTTGTTGCTCCTCTTGCTAACCATTTACAAATCTCTTCACCTGATGCTGCTGCCTGCATGTCTGCAAGTGAGGATAAATCTGGTGCTGGGGGGGCATAATCTTCTGGTACAAGTACTAATCTTTTTTCAGATTCTGGACTTGAGCTTGAACTTGAACTCGAGCTTGAACCTGAATTGAACATAGCCCTTCATCAGGGTCAACACTTGACGCTGGTGAACTTGGTTCATTGTCTATTTGTGCTGCGGATTCTGGCATCATGTTTGCCTGATTTACTGCTGCTTTCTTAGCTGCTTCATCTGCTGCTTCATTACTGTCACTAACAAACGTACCATCTTTCTTATGTGCTGCACATTTTACTATAGCTAATATGGATGGTAGTTTGATTGCATCTAACAAGTCTGAAATTGCTTCTCCATGTATTACTGGTTTTCCATCTGCTCTTTTGTAGCCTCTTTGTGCCCATATGGGGCCATACAAGTGGCATATTCCATATGCATAAACTGAGTCAGTGTAAATTGTACATGCTTTTTCTTCTGCTAGCTTACAGGTGCCTGTCAAAGTGACTAACTCAGCTAGCTGGGCTGAACCGGGTTGTGGCACATGTTCAGCTTGTACTACTTTGAATGCTTTTCTACTTAGGTCTGGTGTTACTATCGCATAGCCTGCTTTATTGCTGTCCCCATCTCTAAAACATGACCCATCTATGAAGAATATACAATCTGGGTGTGACAGAGGTTGATTCTGTAAATCTTGATGTGTTTTCAGACATTCCGCTGGCACAAGATGACAATCGTGGGGATCTCCCTCTGCTGGGGTCATCATGCGGCCTGCTGGATTTACAGTCTGACACCTTCTTATAGTCAATTCAGGTGCAGAAAATATTATGTCATATTCTGTTCTTCTAGCCTTTGTGATTACAAATGATGGGCTGGTCAAGAGTGCATGCAATGCATGGGTGGTGTACGGCATAACAGGATGTCCCATAGTAATTGATGAGGCTTTCTCGGTAGCAGGGTGGCATGCCTTTTTCAATATTCTCGAGTGCTCTATTATAATAAGCAATTGGTTGCTTACTAGGCCCTTGTTGTTGAGTCAGAACCCCTGTAGCAAAACCTCCATGCTCTGAGACATACAAATGAAATTGATTTTATACTCTGGACTAGCAAGTGTTGGTGCTGTACAGAGTTCTCTTTTTAGCTGTTCAAATGCTTCCAGTGCTTCAGGTGTCCAATCTAAGACTGGACTATTTTTGTTCGTCCAGCTGCTTTGACTATTGCTCTCAAGGGTGCTGTTTTTAGTGCAAAGTCACAAATCTAGTCTATATTAAATCCTACCATGCCTAGAAAAGATAGCATCTCTTTTACAGTTCGTGGTTTAGGAGCTTTCATTATTGCTTCTATGTGTTCAGAAGATATATGCCTAGATGTTCCTTCCAACACTCTGCCTAGATATTCTACCTTCTGTTTACAGAATTGCAACTTTTCAATGCTAACTTTATGTCCATTTTCAGCTAGCACTGTCAAGACTCTCAACGACTCTGTTTCACATTGCTCTTTTGTTGGACTACAAATCAGTAGGTCATCGCAGTAATGGATCGTAGTACTTTTGATGTTTATTGAGGCCAGATCTTGAGTTAGTACTCGGTTAAATATTGATGGACTTTCACAGTAACCCTGTGGTAAGTGATTGTAAGTCAGCTGTCGTCCCTCATACATAAAGGCGAACAAGTATTGTAATGCTGGATGTATTGGCATACTAAAGAATGCTGAACATAAGTCTATGACAGTGTACCACTGTGTATCTTCTGCTATGTTGGACAACAATGTGTGTGGATCAGGCACTATAGGCAATTATACTTCTACAATTTGATTTATAGCACGTAAGTCATGCACAAGTCTCCATTTATCTGAGTTGGGCCACCTGACAGGAAATATAGGAGTGTTACAAGGACTTTTTGTAGGAGTTAATACTCCAGCTTCCAATAAGCCATATGTAGTAGGTTTAATCCCTGCTATAGCATGAGGTGTCAATGGGTATTGTCCTTGGTAAGGCAATGTTGCATTTCGTCTTATTTTTATTAAGGCTTGTCCTCCAGACTTAACTAATTCTACATCTGTTGAATGTCTTGTCTATAATTTTTCTGGAATTGTTTTCAGCAGTTCCTCCTCTAATGCTGATTCCTTTTCATCTATCTGCTCTACCATCTTAACTGACATTTGTGCGTGCGATGACAATCGAGTGTTACACATCCCCCTCTGAGGGGACAATGTCATGTTCCCATCTATTTCTGTGTGTGTTGCCCTCACTCTTTCTATTCCTGAAAAGATTATTTTCAAAAACTTTTGATTTTGTGAAATATTTACAGAAGGATTAGAGGTCTGTTCCCATTTAATCACTTCAGCTGTCTGCTTCACCATTAATCCTAACTCTTTGGGTTGTGCCTTTTCTCCAACTAATAAGGAAATGTGGGGTGCTGTGTTTGGTACTTGATGCCAATGTTCTATTAGATGTAGACTAATGGCTGCTCATAGAGTGCCTACAATTAAATATCCTAGTACCACAACAGAGACTGTGTTCACATCTGACCATAATTGTGCATATTCTTCATCTTGGCTTCCTTGGTCATAGTACATGGTACAGTGCAATGGCAAGGTTTCTCTTTTACAATCTGGTCATGGTTGTAGGATCCATTCTTCCCATACGTTCTGTGCATGTTGAGCTCCCTTGCCTGTGCACAACAGCCAATATACTGTGTCCAAGTTATTGGGTTTTTCTGCAATTCGTAAGAACTGTCCTATTGTTACATACAGTCCTTTAGCATTACCTTAAATTTTTGCTTTAAGTTTGCACAACAAATCTCTTCCCGGTAAATTAACTGGAGTAGTTGGTGAGAATAATAAAAGTTCTGCTACAGTGGTGTCTTCTAATGTTATTATTTGTGGCTCTGTAAAATCCAATACCTGTGATTGTCCCGAGAAGCCTGTGGTTTTTATTGTATTGCTTGAGAGAGGGAACTGGGAGCCTACGTGAGTAAGTAGCACCTGTGTCAATCATAAATGGAATTGGTTGTGAATTATTTATAGACACCATCACATTTTGTTCTTGTTGTGGATGTAGTGTTAAGACGTACTCCATCTGCTCCCCTTCTGGCTCCTCTGGGCCTCGTCAATTCCAATTTTGGGATTTCCATCCAGGGACCCGCCCACTGATTTTGGGGTTGTCCTTGTGTCCATGTTCCAGCAGGTTGTCTTGGACCAAGGGGTCCCACATTCCCTTGGGGTGCCTGTCCTGCTCCATATGGTTCTTGGGGTTGTGGTCCATTTTGCATTTCCCAAGTCATTTGTGGACAGTTTCTTCTAATATGTCCTTCTCCTCTGCATTGCAAGTACTGCATATCTTGAGTATTTGGGCCCATTTGTCCTGGGGCATTCATTCAAAATGGCTGTCACCTTGGTTGCTGTAGATATGGTCCCCTTTGTCCCCTGCCTCCAATAGGCCTGGGGCCCTGTCTTTGCCACCTCATAGGTTGATGTTGTCCTTGCTGGTTTCCAGGTTGCACATATGTTGGAGGGGTTTGGGTCATTGTTGGTTGTTGCATTTGTTGCACTAGTTGCTGCATTTGCTGTGCTGGTCCATTAGGGGGCAGTGTTGTCTGATTTTCAGGCACAATTACTGCTGCTTGGACTTTTCCTTTTTCTTTGCAGCTGCAAATTCCCCTAGTTGTATTTTGTGTAACTGCGTTGCAATTGACTCAGCAGCTTCCTTGGCCTCTTTTTTCTTTTTCCTGTATTGTTCCACATAATTTACACTGTGTGCTTGAAATGTGTCCCATGGTAGTGTATTCAGTCCCACTATGCCTTCTAGGGCAGTCTGGACTTCTTGAGGCATGCATTTTTTCAGCATCATTCGGAACAGGCTCTTACTTGTGTCTGTTTGATCCCAGGAGCCTCCAGTTTCTTCTCTCCACTTGGTCTGGAAATAATTTTTGAACTTTACAACATTCTCATCTTCTTTCAGTGTTACTGATTCCAGCATTCCTGGATCCATTTTGGTTGGATAAGCTTTTTGCCGAGCGTTCCAAACCTTGTTTCTGAATGCTGCAAACACTAGGTTATTTCCTGCATTTTGTCCAGTTGCTGCTTGCAGACCAGCCTCATTCAGAATTTCTCTGGTTTTTACTTTCTCAATTGTCTATGCCAGAATAGCTTTTACATCTCCTATTGCCAGGAGGTGTCCAGTGTTTTTCTCTTATAGCTGTGTTATCCATTTTTGTGCTCTATTGCATAGATCTGCACTCAAAAAAAAAGATTTTTGTTGCTTGTTCAATTTAAGTAATTAAAATGAGTAGATATCACATGAATATTGATTAAAATTGTTTCAGCTTAATTGAATTCAATTTAGTCAACATAATTTAGAAAACAATTAGGTTTACAACATTTTATCTAGTTGGGTCAACATGAACAATTTTTGTTGGTTTTAACCGGATGTACGTCATCAGCGGAAACGGGTGAGGATGAACTGGTCAGCGCGAAAACGACATGTGTGATAGGTAAGTGGTACTTTTTAATTTATTGCCATCCATGTACTTGATGAAAAAATTTACTTAAAATACGATTATTAATATCATGTTACATGTCAGGAAATAATGTTATTTGAGAATTGTGTGATAATAGCTAGAGTTTGTTTAATAATAGTTGATGTTGGGTTTCAGATTGCAGCTACTGTTTACTGTTTAATCATCCATTTTTACTAACAGCATAAAATATCATGGTGAAATTAAAATTTGTAATGGGAACAGAGAGGACATAAAACCCTATCAATATTTTCAGTACTATAAATTAATGAACGAACCAGGATCGTAACCACGACGCCCCGATAATTAGAAATGGCCAAATTATCCCCTCAATTTTAAACTTGTATTATGCTCTGCATTCGGCTGTTGTTTGGATGATTAAAAGTTAAGACATGGTCTTAAATTCGAGGTCTATTTTAACCATATATATCTTATCGCTCATCAATGTCAATTAAATAAATAAATAAAACAGGCAGTATTTTAGTCACCACCTGTCGAGTTCGCGCGTTCATTGGTAGCCTTTCCACTCTCGAGCTTATTTCAAACTGCGCGCGGCCTCGGATCCCGAGATGCAGGGACAGTATCGTGATGCGATTTCATTTTGGGCCAGTGTTAAGAAATAATCTCATGTGGGTCGCAATACTAAGGTATTGCATTCATTTTGCGCTGAAACGGGTTTAAAAAGTCTTTTTAAACCTGACCGGCAGCCTGATGTAAAACATGGGTGTGAGCTGTGGTGTCTCTGGCAGGTAAAAACGCGACGTTTCTCCAAGCGTTCGCATGTACTGTATATTCTATCAAACGACATAAATGTTATTACGGTGTCAAGAGGAATAATCGACCATAACGAGTTTAATGAAATGGACAGCCTGTGCCCCGTGCTAACTAATCTGTAACAGATTTGTACAGAAATTATATGGCGTTTAAAAGCTTTTCATATACGGAAATTTGTGTTTCAATAATTATAAACCACATTTCATAACCATGTCATTACATTAGCAGGAAGGC
Organism: Clarias macrocephalus; assembly: GCA_011419295.1. Taxonomy (NCBI): domain Eukaryota; kingdom Metazoa; phylum Chordata; class Actinopteri; order Siluriformes; family Clariidae; genus Clarias; species Clarias macrocephalus. Next base: position 39,495 of record JAAGKR010005908.1, read on the forward strand.
TGGTAAAATTAATCTGTTCCACACTCTTAAGTTGTGTCAAAAATACACTGTACATTATCTTTGCAAAATATTACATTTCATTTAATATTTATATTAAGTTTGACATTTACATGTTTTAGGATATATGTTCTTTTTCCACAACCAGACTGTTATCTGGTTAAAACATCTTTCCTGTTCTGATTTTCTGTTTTAGATTGTTGTAGACAGTCATCAAAAAGTGTTGGAACTTCTTTTAAGTGATTACAGGTAAGTGCAAATTCTTTATTTAATATTAGAGCATGTTCGTCATGTGCCAGCCACTATAGTCTATACATTTTAGCAAAATGACATTTTTTGCATACATTTGCATTGGTGCCCCTCTCAATTTATAACATTCAGGACATGTTGCACAGCCATTACATTATTGTTCATAAAGCAGTTATACAGGAAATTTCTTCACCAGCCTCTGCTTCTTTGAAAAATATTGCATTTCATTCAGTAATTATATTAATTTGAGTTTAACATAAATGTTTTAGGATTTGTGTAATACTCTTACAGCCTAATGTTATCAATCTGTTTTTATATTTAACAATTTTCTATTTTAGGTTTTAGTGTTGGAATTGCTTTTAACTGACTAGAGGTAGGTGCAAATTCATTATGTAATATGTTTCAGAAATTCAGATTTCTTTCTCCCCCTCCCCCCTCCTAATTCTTTTCTTAATTTTTGTCCCACAGTGCATGTGGAAGTGTAAAGAGTGTACTGTTGTGGAATCCAGTAGGTCTGGGTTGCTTAAACATTACAGACTAAAGCATAGACATTATACTTGTAGCAGGCGTTATCCATGTCCATATTTGACTTGCCGTTGTACCTTCAAAACATGGAATAGCATTTGTATACATTTAAGTAGAGTCCACAAAACACACACGTCACAAGAACAAATCCCTTCATCAACGTATAGTTGCCCTGTATGTGCATGTAGTGATCTTGCATCTGAAAGGGCATTTTTCCTGCATCATAATACACATTTACGGAGTAATGAGACAGTCCAGTGTGTATTTACTGGTTGTAGCTTTGAGACAAATATATATGCAACTTTTCAGTCTCACAAGAACAGAAAGCATAGTTCACATTCAGTCAAAGATTTCAAGCCTGGCATCGTTAAAACTACAAGGGATTTTGATGACTCGCAAGAGCACGTTTTGGAGGATGACGCATGTACTGTAGATGAAACGGTCAGTGTTCATCACAGCAGTGATTCTGTAGAATTAGACTTGTCAAAAATAATTGAGAATAACTTTGCTGCAGCATTGTTAAAATTAGAGCATGTTAATCATGTGCCAGCTACTGTAGTCAATGAATTTTTAGAGGAATTGCATTTTTTGCATACATCTGCATCGGTGCCCCTCTCGATTAATAATATTCAAGACGTGTTGCACAGCCATAACATTATTGTACATAAAGCAGTTGTAAAGGAAATTGCTGCAGCAGCCTCTACCTCTACCCCTTTGTTCAAAGCTATTGGCAAGGGTGGTATCCTTAGCTCTTACCTACGCAAGAAGTATTACAAAGATAATTTTCATGTTGTAGAGCCAATTGAATACATTCTTGATTTTAAAGAAAACCGAACATATCAGTATATTCCCATACTGCAATCTTTACAGCAGATTTTGCAAAGTAGAGAGGTTGTGGATGGCATCGTTCAGAACCATAACGGTCAGCAGCATAGTGATGGTATTAAAGAATACAGAACTTTTAAGGATGGCAGAATTTACAAAGAGAATATTTTTTTCTCAGGGGAGGATTTGCGACTGTCTTTAAGTTTATATGTGGATGATTTTGAAATTTGCAATCCTCTTGGTACATCTAGAAAAACAGTGGAATATTGTGACTAAATGAATTAATTTCATTATTAAAATAAATAATTATTATGTTAAATAATTACATGTTAAAGTAACATTCTTCTCTGCCTTACTTTAAGGGGGGGCGGCGCCACTGTGTCCCGTATTGACCGGCCGCCCCTGATATACATCAATTATACTGTACAGTATATACCCTGCCATAGTGTCGGGTTGATTGAGCCAATTAACCACATTTGGCAGGTGAAAATCTTGCTTTGCACAATTGCAGGCACCTACTCTGAGAAATCTGAGTTGCATGGTGTTTAATAAATTAAGAAATCACTCCATTTACACCAAATTTAAAGTAGCTGTATTAACTGTGCTTTATCTGAACAGTTTGGTGGTTGGAGCAAACAAGCAAAATCACAATGAACATCAGGACTTGTGCAATGTTACCCATCTAGCACGGCTTTATTCAGAAAAATACACCCTATAAAATTGTTTATACATGAAGAAGACCCATTAACTAATTTCACTAATCTTTATTCATGGCCTACTCACCAGGATTTGTAAGGAGTGTTCCAGGTGCTTCTTGCCCATTCTTGCAGCAGTGTGTCCTAGCTTCTTTAAAAAAAAATTTTTTTTTAAGTAATTGTTATTAAACATAAAGACTTGGAATGAGTAATGTTTAAAGTTATAGAAAACGAATCAGTGTATTACTCCATTATCAAATATTTTGATTGAAAAACAGTGGATCCTCGGATTGCAAGTAATGCGGTTTGCGAGCATTCCGCATACTGTAACAAGCCAAACTTTTAAATAAATTTTGACTTGAAAAATGAGCAAGTCTTGGGTTACGAGTACCGAGTATAATGTGGCACGCATGCACTTCTCGTTTTGACGCCAAGCATCACATTATCACAACTGAGCCAATGGTTTTTCTCTCTCTCCCGCTGTGGAATTGTAGATAATCTTCTTCCCTGCTCGGTCTTGTGGTCTGCGCATCTCTCGCTGATATAATCAACATCCGTGAGGGTGTGTACTGTTTACTATAACACTGTGTGTGCGTGTAAAGCATATTTTAGTTTGTGTGTGTGTGCGCGCGCGCGTCATTGGACACTGTGAGACATTAGACACATTTCACATACATATACACACACACACTGTAACAGAAACAAGGCTCTGTCGTGATTCTCTGTCACGAGAAAATGGATCTTTAATCTCTCTAACACACACACATACACAGTAGAATCACTGCTGTAAAGTAAAAAAAATTTTTTTTTTAATTACCTATATTTTTACTTTATATTTTGTATTATTTCTTTATTTATTTATATTTTTGGGGTTGTGGAATGAATAATCGGAGTTTTCATTTTTTCTTATGGGGAATCTCGCTTTTATTTATGAGTGTTTTGATATACAATGTGTTTTTAAAAAATAATTTAATAAAATAATGTAAGTAATTATTCATGACTGGGTGAAATGCAAATAAAAGGCTTAGTCTTAGAACAAACATTCAAGCATTTCTCTACACACTTCAGATTAAGTAATCAAATCTTTATTCATTAGAATGTGACCCTGTGTACTTTCTTCTGGTGAAGTATTTCAAAAACATTGTAAATGTGCACGAAACACTAATGTTAATACCATAGTTATGAATGAAGGATTGAAATGCATTAAATTCAGTTCAAGCAGCTAAAGTTGTGGTAAATCTCTGTGGAAGAACGACGGACCTGCAAGCTAATTGTTTAAAAAGAAATAAATAAATAAAAACGCTTTGACTGAACTCATAGCTGTTGACATATGCATTGGTTCAAATGTGTGTACATACATCACAGAGGGGGGAACATAACAGGAAAATTACTTACTGTCCTGAAGTCCTGAAACATGAAGATTATGTTTATGTGAATTGTAATAAAATGTATTATAACAATTATGCAGGCTGTTATTTCTACATCATTATGTATATATTATATGCATGTTTCAAGAGCAAAATTCAACACATACTGTGCCTACACGTTGCTCTCGGTGACGATGACCTTGCTGTCTTCAGTGACCGGTGTCAGCGACGGCAGGTTTCTGATGCCAATGGCAGGTGCCATGTATTCCAAATGATGCGTTCCTCGCACGGGTTTGGTAAGATTCTTCCAGCGCTATGGATCATGAAGAAGAAAAAAACCCACATAACTCAGATGGTTAAATTATATGTATAATCTGTTTCTGGATATGTTTTGTACTCCAAATATTTATATCTGTAAATATGATTTAATCCAGAAGTAGACTAAACTAAAAACGGCAGCACTGTCACAATGGTATGTGAAATCTGACTCTGACAGAAGTTCCTCAACCTCGGGTACATCACTCCAGGTTCTTTTTCTTCTTCCTTTTTGTTTAATGCTGTTTGGAATCCAGTAAGTTGCATTACCGCCAACTGTAGGTCCCACTCTCGGCCTTTTAAAGCCAATTTTCCAGACTTCCTTAAAGAAACATTAATCCCTACTTCCCTGATCTTATCTTGACTTGCTGTGTGTCTTGAATTCTTCATCTGCTTTTATCCAGCACTTTCACACACTCATCTTCTCTACATGTTTCCCTTTTAGTACTGCTCTGTGCATTTGGTTGGCATCCTGTAATTTCTTCCTGGTCTTTTGAAGTCGACCTGCCAGTCCAGTCTTTAAAAACAAACAAACATAAAATTCTTCCTTTCCTGTTCATTCTAAAATAACTTTAACATTGCCTTCTACGTACAGTATATTTCCTGCACGAGAGCAGTATAAACTCTTGACGGTTCTTGTTCACTTGACACTAGCCTAATTAAACCATCACAACCCTGATCATGCAGTTACAAAGGATTCTTTAGTGTAAATGCATCATGTTATGCCACATGTATACGTTTTTAAAGAGCACCCTTTTAATTCTTCTAACCTTTGTCTCTCTTTCTCTCTCTTACAAAATTCAGAAATCTTTTAGAGATATAGCATACAGTAGGTGTCATTTCTGTTGCTTTTGGAAGCTTTGGGGTTATGACTTTAAATTTACTTTTCAGAGCTGACAAGGAGTTTGGTGACTGAAATTAGTTCCAAGAACTATTACAATTCTCCCCACTGCACATTTCTTTCTGGTATAAGCTGTTATTCAGCTATAAATTCTACTCTATCTCCAGGCAATGCTGAATAAATAAATGATGAATAAACTCCAGTTTTCTCCTAATCTGGAAGGCTCAGAGCTAATGAAAGATTCTGCCTTGATCCATCTTCTTGATCTGCTGCTTGTGTAACATCCAGCTTTTCATGTCTGAGGTGAGCTAACAGTGGTAACTGTTTTGAAAGTAAAGGAAGACTGCTGCACTACTCAGAAGTAGTCATAGTTATAGCTTTATGTTGGGACTAAGAACACCCATACCATTATAAAATGTCTGTGCATCCATATATTATCTATACCGGTTATTCTGTGTATGTTTGTGGGCGGCCTGGAGTTTATTCAAGAGAACTAAGAGCATAAGGCAAGGGAGACCCTGGAAGAGGTGCCAATCTGTCACATGGCACAAGCACACACACACACACACTTTAGGCAATTTGGGAATGCCAATCAACCTACAGTCTTTGGACAGGTGGAGAAAACAAAACAACCTACACAAAATGCACCAAGCATCGAGAGAGCTTGCAAACTACACACAGACTGGGGGCAAGATTTGAACCCCCAACCATAGAAGCGCTAACCACTAAGCCACCACAAGGTTTACAGTGAATTGTTAAGTTATAAATTTCAAGTTTAAAAGTTTTCACAAAACAGAGAAATGTGCTAAAATTCTTGTCCATTATAACAACTACAACATAAATGCAACACATTTTGATTAGTGTGCTTAAGGACTCCTTTAATTTAATAAAGTCTTTAAGTTAATAAAATCTGAAAGTGTTTACTTGATTTTGGTGTACTGTGGGACTGTGTATTAAGCTCTAATCAAAAAGGAAATGCTGTGTAAGCAGGACACTTGCATGGGCTGTACCTGTCTGCAGGATCCTTTGGCTGTGACGAGCTTGTAGATTACGCTAACAGGGATGCAGAGCATAGAGGAGAGAGCCAGCAACCACTTGATCATCTCCCCCCCACCAAGGGTACACATACACATTGTTGTAGGTAAGAGGCTTGTAGTTCACCAGGTGGAACACGAATATTCCCTGAGATATGTAAAATGAGAGAGAGGCAGTAGTTTCAAACGTCAGATAGTTTCATCACTCAAAGTGTAATGATGCTCAAGTGTGTGCACAAGTATGCTGGGTGGCTATTAATGACTGACTGATGGATTTGACCTTTTAACAGTCTGGACATGAGCATGCTTTAATAATTGAACAAGATTATATTAAGGGTGTTATCACTGTCATTTATACATTTGATTGAACTCCTGGGCTAATGATCAAACTTGAGAGGAGCAGGTTCAGGTGTTGTTAAAGCAGTGTGCTAACATGCTAGTTTTGGCTTTCAGGAACCGTATATGGCTGTGTTGTGTGTTTTTGCACCCATTTCTTTCTTCACAGATAACTCAGGTGCAGTGACTTGTTGTTTCAAGACTGAAACTCACTCCTGGCAGGTCTGCCTCTGTCCACCATTCGTCCTCTGCAGCTGATCCAGAATGCAGCGGGACGTCTCTTTTTCAACCTTCCCAAGTTCTCTCACATCACCCCACTTCCCTGTTCCCTGCACAAGCTTCCTGTAGCTGTCCGCATCAAATTCAAAACCCAGATGCTCACTTACAAAGCTAAAAATGGCCCAGCACCCACTTACCTCTCTGCTCTATTCACACCACACACTGCACCATGTTCCCTCCGATCCTACATCACTGCTCGCCTCGTCACACCATCTCTCAGGGATCGGGAAAGACATTCATCCAGATTCTTTTCTGTTCTGCCACCTAGGTGGTGGAACAAACTTCCTCTAGATGTCCGTACACTTTGACAATCTTTAAACAACGGCTCAAGAAGTATCTGTTTGGGGGGGGGGGGGGGGGGGGGGGGGGGGGGGGGGGGG